>KE560862.1:0-48551 GCA_000442015.1 Rozella allomycis CSF55 | reverse complement strand
GACAAGAGCAAGAGATCCAAGTTAGACGGGAAGGCGGAGAATTCATTACTTAGTAGGATACGGTCATGGCCACAGAATGTTCAGAGTACGCGTCGGGAAGACGCATAAAGTGAACACAACAACACATGTTAGATTTATTGATAAGATTGAGGATGAAGATGAGGACGAGGCAGAAGAAGTGGAATTCGAAAGGATGATTGATGGAATTGTGGAACGAATGAGCGAAAGAGAGAAAGCAGGGTCGATAGAGACACTAGAGGAGATGATGCAAAAAGAAATTGAAGAAGAATCGAGTAGGAAGCTGGAAAGATTGAAGGAATCATTAGCAAAAATAGAGGAGAGAAAGGCCAACGAGCAGAATGAGGAAACAATAAAGGTGAATAAAGAAGACGTAAAGACAGTTATAAATGACGTGCAACGACAAGTGCCAGCGCAACAGACAACTATCGGNGTGAGATGGCGAATACTGCATGTTACATTCAGAATAGAACACCCACTAAAGTTTTGGGCGGTAAAACCCCAGAGGAAATCTACAGCTGTACAAAACCGGATGTGAGTCATATGAGAGAGATTGGAAGCGCTTGTTATGTGCATATTGACAAGAGCAAGAGATTCAAGTTAGACGGGAAGGCGGCATTACACTACTTAGTAGGTTATGGCCATGGTCCGGAAAGACAAATAAAGTAAAAACAACAACACATGTTAGATTTATTAATGAGAATGATGATGAAGATGAGGGNAACAACAACATATGTTAGGTTTATTGATGAGAATGAGGATGAAGATGAGGATGAGACAGAAGAAGTGGAATTCGAAAGAATGATTGATGGAATCGTGGAACGAATGAGTGGAAGAAAAGAAGGAGGCTCGATACAGACACTAAAGGAGATGATGCGAAAAGAAATTGAAGAAGAATCGAGTAGGAAGTTGGAGAGGTTGAAGGAATCTTTAGCGAAAATAAGGGAGAGAAAGGCCAACGAGCAAAACGAGAAAACAATAAAGTTGAATAAAGAGGACGTAAAGACGGTTATAAATGACGTGCAACGACAAGTGCCAGTGCAAAATACGATTATCGAGGACGTGCGATCACACCAAGCCACAAACCCAAGACCGAAAGGGAGAGATATATTCAAGGCGAGGGAAATACGTAAGGAAGATTGTCAAGTTATTATGGGAACTTGGCGCAATTATGAGAATGGTGGACTAAGAAACATCGCGAGAAAGAATTACTTTGAAAACCCAAAGGAGGCCGCATTAATGGCCTTGGAAAACTATCCAAGCACATACAAAGAAGCGATTTTGACTGATGATTCGGCAGAGTGGTATGAAGCCATGGAAAAAGAGATTAAGTCCTTGAAAGATCATGAAACATGGGAGTTAGTTGAAAGACCCGAAGGTGAGAAAGTGCACACATGCAGATGGGTAAATGTGACGAAGTTTGATGGGAATGGGAAATTGTTGAAATACAAGAGTCGTGTGGTCTTTCGTGGTCACACTCAGGTGAAAGGGAGAGATTATTTTGAAACATATGCACCAGTGGCAAAACATACATCAGTGAATGCGATCATTGCATTGGCAGCATCAAGACATTATACATTACACCAATTGTACGTGGAAACTGCGTATCTCAACGGTAAGATTAGTGAGACGATCTACATGGAACAACCAGAAGACTTCGCTGAAAAGGGATCTGAGACGATTTTATAAATTGGATATAAATACTCCATACGGAGAAAGTATGCAAGCTGAGAAAATCATTATATGGATTGAAACAAGCCGGACGACAATGGAACATGCGCATTGACAAGGATTTGAAAAAGGCGGGATTCAAGAGATACTACTGCGTATACACCAAGAAAAGAAAAATAGGACGATGATATTGGCACTTTACGTAGATGATATCATATTAGCAACAAACAGCGAAGAAATGCTGAGTAAGACGAAAGCATACATAAATTCTCAATACAAGATAAATTGAATTGATGCTTAGGAATCAACATTGAACAAGATGAAGGAAAGAAAGAGATAAGACTGTCACAAGAAACATTTATTGAAGATACCTTGAAGAAATTTGGAATGGAAGAATGCGCAGGAATATCCACACCAATGGAAAGTGGGGCCGACTACAGCACATCGCAAAGCCCACAAAGTGAAGATGAGAAGTTAAGAATGAAACATATACCATATCGGGAGGCAATAGGGAACCTTCAATGGATTCAAGCAATGACACGACCGGACATTAGCCGCGCTGTGAATATGGCAAGCAGATTCGTGGAAAATCCTGGGGAACAACATTGGAAATTAGTCAAGCGGATTATGAGATATTTAAAGGAAACTAAGGATTTTTGTCTCACATACAAGTGTGAAGATGGCGCAGCAAGTGTGAAAAAAGGAAGAATACAAGTGGAAGGGTTCAGTGATGCTGATTGGGCAACAGACAAAGATACAAGAAAAAGTTCAACAGGATATTTAATATTTATTGACGGAAATTTGGTGAGTTGAAAGACACGAAAACAAAAGACAAACGCATTGAGCACGGCAGAAGTGGCACTGGCGGATACAAGCAAAGAAGGATTATGGATGATGAAACTACTCAAAGAATTGGACATACCAAGACGATGGAAACCTCTAGCTGTGAGGATTAATGAGGATAACCAGAGTGCGATAAGATTAGCTCACACTTACGAATCAAATGTAAAAAATTAAACATATAGAAAATAGATATCATTTCATAAGAGATAAGATAGAAAAAGGAAGAATTTATTTAGAATACTTGAGCACTAAGGATATGACAGCGGATGCATTAACGAACGGATTGCCAAGGGAAGCATTTTAGAGACATAGAACTTCAATGAGAATCATAAAGAGACCAGCCAGCTTGAGAGAGAGTGTTGGAAGTGGAAGAGTTAGCAATCCGGTTGCTCTCACTTCCTGCCTATTATTTAGTGAGGTAGGCACNCTGCTCTCACTTCAGGCTTATTATTTAGCGAGGTAGTCAAGAGATCTAGCAAAAATATCGATGTTATGGGTATAACACAGCCGCAAAGCCTAAAAAATAAGAGTGTGAAGGAAATTTCGGAAAAGAAGTGAGAAGCCAGGGTCGGGGTATAAATGCGACCCTTGAATAAAATAAAAAAGTTTTTCACTGCTCTAAAAGTTTTATTTATTAAGTTTTCTTTAAATTACTTTAGACCCAGGCTCAGTTGTGGCAATAGCCAAACTACCAAAGGCAAGAACCGAAAGTGCCTTTCGGCACAAACTGACGCTGGATCTGCTACCTGTCCTTCGCCGGACAACCAGATGGAAAATGCATATCACAAATGAAACCATGTGCCGTCTCTGTAAGCTACATATAAAAACTGAAGATCATCTCTTTGATTGCTCACATCTAGATAGAAATGACCTTAGACGAATGACAACGGCCTATCTCAAACCGGCCCTGATAAAAATGGAGAACTGCCAACCAGAAGTCGCAGAATACCTACCAGATGCGGCAACACGAACAAACATATACATCAGGGAAAACCCACATCTAAGTNTCTGTCCCGTCGTTTTGGTGCTTTGAGTAATTGTGGAGGAAGGAGTTGTGTAGTTACGGAGTATTGTTGGTGATGATGTTTCGTCTTTTCCATGAGTGCTGATAGAGTGCATGGAGACNTAACAAATACAAATAAAAATGTAATACGAAATTGATTTATTTAACCGTTTGTAGTTGAGAATAAAGATCTACATAAGTATTTTGCAGTTCCAACTCTCTTTTCTGAATAAAGGAAAGGTAATTTTGTAAATGATTAATTCTTAAAGGAATTGCAATCTTTTCGTTGTTTGCCAATAGTGAAAAGCAAGAGTAATCAATTCTACATTGGCTTGACTGGTTTACTACAGAATCAAAAGATTGAGAATTATTGTGAATAGGAAGAGATGTTTTTAATTGTTTTTCTAGCTGTTGACAATGAGAAACTTGTTGATAGATTAATTTTTGAACCTTTTGAAACTCTTCTTGTAGTTCATTTAAAGGGCGATCCTCACGGTTAAAATAACGTGATTCGTTTTGTGGTATATCAATTTTAATGGAAGATAACAATTCCATTTCTTTATCTAACAAATCTTGTGCTTTCAACAAGAGATAGTTTGGAATGTCATCTTCAATTTGTAAATCTTCGACATCTTGTCTGATCAATTGAAGCATTTCATTTTTAATCAAATTATCAACAGCGTCATTTGATTCTGAAAAGATAAATTCTTCTGGAATTGGTAAATTATTTTTAGCGACAGAAGTCTTAATTCTCTCCAACATCTTTATTGTTTCTTCACCCTTGTCTTTAATCTGGACTTTTTCCATCTTTTCTTCTTCAACTTCATCTTCTTCATCTAGCACCAATTCAAAATCATTTTTAGGTTTAGGCAGCTGAGCAAACAATTGACGCAATTTTTGTTTTTCAATTACATCATCATTCCTAAGTGGCGTTGCAGCAATAGATGGAGTGGCCATCCTTTTGTCACCGGGTTGTTGGAACGCTTGGCTATGTTGAACTGTCCATCTAACAGGAGTGGCGTGGGTTGGTGCACGTGGAGTGGCTGATATTTCTACATGCAGGGGTGTATTCTCTCCTCCCTTCAATGGCGTTTCAGTTCTCGTTAAAGCTAAAATTGCATTTGCCTCTTTTCTAATATGGTCTTCTGTTGTTGGTATTCTTGGTGTTCTAAAAGGAGTAGCCACTATTGAGCTTGATTCATTCAACAACCCTCTAGCCGGGGTCATTGTTTCATCAACAACAGTTCTTAATGTTTCTCCTTGCATACCCAACTTTACAATCTAATTTATTAAATTTTCTTTTTATTACTTGTTCCAATTCTTCATCAGTCACTTGAGGCGCTGGCAACATCAACTTTCTTCTCTTTTGGATCTGATCTTCTTCTGTCTCCGTCTTTATATCAAAAATATCTCCCTTTTCATGTCTTTCCTTGAGTCTCTTTGCGTCTACTTCTCTCTTCTTTTTCTCCTTCAAATCTCTTCTTTCTCCAAGAATTGCCTTGACTGGATCTGCTATCATCTTAAATTGTGGATCATTCTCCTTCAATTTTTCTTCAGTGGTATCATAAAACCCTGGAACTTGTGGAGTTTGAAATGGAATTTCAGCATTGTAATCAACATCTCTTCTTCTTTTTCTAATCCCACTTTTAACACTACATTTACACAGCCATAAATTCTTACAATATTCCAGCTGCCCTCATTTCTCTCTTCTTTTGAATCATCGATAAACGTCTAGCTTCTTCCAATTGTCTTTCTCTGGCCTTGCGCTTCGCCTTCTTTCCCTGGGTATTGGCTACTCTGGCTCTAGCCTCAGACAACATTTCCTTTTCATCTTCATCCATATCAATAGGATCAGGTCTAGCTGGTTTCGTTTCAGGCTCAGGATCAATCTCACCAGGCTTCAACTTTCTTGGGTCGTTTTCAATGGGCTCCGTTATACCCTGCGCCTGGTCCAAAAGTCTTTCATAGTGCTCCAAACATTGCGCAGGTGTTCTTCCTACAAGAGGTGCAATAGTTCGCCACTGGCAAGGCATAATTTTAGCCAAATGCAACAGCTTTTCCTCTTCCTCCCTTGTCCACTCTGTTTTCTTGATACTAGGGTCCAGCCATTCATACCTATAACAATTAAATACACTACTTACCATCTCGCTTTACATTGCTTTGGCGTTTTACGGACCAGAAGCGACGAAATACGTGCCCACTGGTTCTTGCCATATTTCATCACAGAAACCTTTAAAATTTCATCTTCGGTATTTTTCCATACTCCCCCTATAACAAAAAATGGCTTCTAGTTACCCTTCATTATAACTCTTGGTGGTGCCGACATCTTCTTCCTTGACCCTGGCTTTACGGAATTCCCTGAAAATGAACCTCAGAGTTACGGTAGACGATGAAATTAATTCTCTTTATGAAAATATTTCTTCTATTTTACAAATATCAACAGTATTCGTTAATGTATTTTTGTATAGATTGGAAACAAATCTCTTACTCATATTACACGGGAGCAATACCAACTTACTTGCCATACTGAAAATATCGTAAGATTTATAAGACGATGTTATTCTAGATTAGGTCTATTAATTCTCTACTAGATGTTTCGAACATGTTAAAACAAAGAATTCTTTTAAATGACTATGATATGCAAATAAAAGCGTCAAAAGAAAAAAGAAATATTATTCTAAATGATATTGATGATATTTTGCAAGATTTAGAGAAGAGAGAAGCTGTGCTAGAAAATCAAAAAGATGATCATCAAATGATTGTGGACTAGAGCTTTAAATTTGTATTATATTTCAAGCGTGTTTATTAAAAGTTAATTTTTCACTATATATTAATAAATTTTTGGCTTGTACTAGTGAAAATTTTCTTATTTATGCATGGTGAGATCTGTTAAAGGCCCACGAAGCGCTCTTAGTTCTTTTCTAGAAGAGCGAGGAATAAGCTCCCGTCTTTCTATGGCGAGAAATAGAAATGCCAATGAAAATGAAACGGTTGAAATCCAGCCTACCGTTAACTTGACGTCATTACAAACGGAGACCTCGACAACCCAAGAATTACAAACGACAAATGAACAAGAAACAATAGTTAACAATAATCAAATTGCTCAAGAACAAGTAAATCAGGAAGCTACAGCATCAGAACGACCAAAAAAGAAGAAACCTAAAAAAGATGATGACGATGACATGGATTATGATTTCAAGAAACAAAAACATTGCTCTAATTGCTCAACTTTATTACCGATTGGATGTTGGTCTTCTTTGTGCGCATCATGCCAAAAATCCGCCTTAAACGCACTATCAAAGAATAAAAAACCAATCAGAAAAGGCGCTACAAAGAAGCTTCAAAAATTACCTCATGAAACTTCTCTACTGGATGATATTCTGTTAAACAAGGTTCCTTCTTTAAAAGTACTTTGTCTACAAAAACTATATGCGTTAATTGAAGATATTGAAGCCTTTGGCGATATAGAACCAGCATTAATTGATTCGTTGTGCCAATTAGTGTGTAGAAACAGGAAAATGAATGATGATCTTATTGACTTGTTTATTCATAACCAGCCTGATATAACGATTTATGACTGCACAGATATTACAGAAAAAGGATGGTCTAAATTTCAAGGTCTTCCTATAAAATCGCTAGATCTTAGGCAGTGTGGTAGATTGGATGATTTAACATTTGACAAATTTGTATCGAACATTCCTTTTGTTGAATCTCTTTCAATCACTGGCGCCTTTTTGTTGACAAACAGTGCTTTGTGTTCTTTGGGGAATCATATTGGATCCAGACTGAAGAGGCTTTCGTTTGTAGAGTCGGTTAAATTTACAGATCAAGGTATATCTGATTTGGCTCAGCATTGCCCGAATATAGAAGCGCTACACTTTTGTTCAAATAATAGGTTCACTGTTAATGGACTTCTTCATATAAAACATTTTAGACAACTAAGAAGTTTGAAATTGGAGAATTGCCCTGCTCTCACAGATGATTGTTTACTTGCAATATTAGAGAACATTTCGCTAGAAGAACTAAGTTTAAACAAATGTNCAACTAAGAAGTTTGAAATTGGAGAATTGCCCTGCTCTCACAGATGATTGCTTACTTGCAATATTCGAGAACATTTCACTAGAAGAACTGAGTTTAAACAAATGCACTAATATTTCCAGTAGTTCTTTGGATTTTATTGATGTGAAAAGGTTAAAGTTTCTTGATTTATCCAACCTTCCAAAAATAAATGATGAATGTGTTAACAAAATGCTTGAAAAGACCAAAAACTTGACTCATCTTTCATTAGCTGGAAATCTTGAACTGACTGATCTGGCATTGAAGCCATTAGTTCCCACTCTTATCAAAAAGATTGAGAATCTAAATCTAAATTATGTGAGATTACTCTCTAAAGAAATGCTAATGGACATCTGTTCTTCTGTATGTAAACTTGAACTTATAGATTTGTCTTGGTGTTCCAACGTGGACGATGATGTGATGAATGCATTATTGTCCTTTGAAAGAAATTTTACTTTAAATCCAAGTTCAAATGTAACCAAAGTCTCTGTTTTTGGATGTCATCGAATTTCTGAGAGAATCCCAAAAATGATTTGGGATGAAATAAAGAATGGAAAAACTGTGGATTCAATTGTCAAAGTTATTGGTTGTCCTTCCGAAACACGGTTTCTGTTAAATTATCAATAAATTTAATGAATTATACATTTTATTCACCAAGTTTGTACGACACAATTTCCCATTATTCGTTTTAGATCTGATATAGCTTTAAAAGAAATGCCACTGCAGTTTGTTAATATCAATTTTTCCAATCGAAGGCGTGTAATGGACGGTATTATTTCGTCGGCGAGTTTCATGCAAAATGAAAGGTTCAAAACTTTCAAAGATGTCAGTTCCATCAAAAGACCACTAATGCCTGTTGTAGTAATGCAATAACATTCGGTCAAATCCAAATCTTCTAAAGGAAGCATCTTTAACATGCCTATGCCTTTATCAGTAACATCACAGCACCCATTCAAACTCAGAATTCTCAAGTTTGTTGCCTTATTAGATATAATATATAGTAAATCATCGTTCATGTTGCGACATTTGGTTACATCCAATGCCACCAATTGATTTAAATCCACACCTGTAAATAACAATCAGAATTTAATACCAGTAAAAGCATTAGGAAAAACTTTGGAACAATTAATTAATGCAAGGTGACTAACTTTTTTGCACTTGTCTAATAAATGTTGAACGCCATCACCTGATTTCTGAATTCTTTTCTTTTTTACTCGTGATATCAAACGCATCAATTAAGGATATTTTCTCAAGATAAATGCTGTCTACACTCTTTAGGCACATATCATCCAGAGAGAAGCATTTAGAAATATGTAGATATCTTAGGCGCTTACTTGCAAGAAACAATTTTTGAATACATTCAGTACTGATATTTTCACAATTTTCAAGTACAAGATTAGAAATGCAATTTACATTAGTTGAAATGCTTTCAAATACTACATTGCTGAACTTTGAATTAACATCCAAATCATTCGCATCAAAGTAAAGGTCAATAACCTTTTCACCCGCCTTCTTTATAAACGATATAAATATTGAATAGTTTAACTTTCCTATGCGCAAAATTAAATATTGTACTTGCAAGTTGTAGCTGATTTTTGAATTGATTTGTTTTACCGTCTTCAGTGGGAATATATTAGTGTTCAAGTTCCTGTACAATGTCGGATTATTGCCAACTTTCTGGCTCCATTTTGAACACTTAATCTTGAAATACTTTAGATTACCATTGAAAAGATTGTGAGCTCCATGTAATTCAATTCATCAAGTATTTTAAAAATAACATCATCTGGTAATTGCTGAAGGTGGTGTACTTTTTGAGGCTCATTGATCGCGTCGCGCCCACACTGCATACAAGCTAGCATGGATTTAATTTCTAAAATAGAATAGAAATTTCTAATTAATGAACGGCTCACGATATGAAGGAATTGAAAATACAGTTAGTTCACCAACCAATACAGCAAAACTAAAAGAAATTAAAGAAGACCTAAAACAAGGTCAAGACAAATTGAAAGAAAAGCCTGTAGACTCCGTAATTTGTCATTTTAATTACATATATTGGGTCAAACACAAATTCAATTACCTTCTACCCAAGCCGTGCCACCTAATTGGCCTTGGTGTTGGCCATGCGTCACACATGATATTAAAAAAGAGATACAAGAAAGTAAAAGGGGTCAGATTAGACTGTCTTATATTTTATGGTTAAGTATGCATGTTAAAAATTACTAAAAAGCGGCTGTTAGTAACTACATACTGAATTTTGCAAGCGTTATTGCATTAATGACAGTTGATGCCAATCAATACCAAATCAGTTCAATCCTACTGTCAATAGCATATTGTTTGCTAGGACCATTTTGTTCCTTTCTAACTTGGCACATTTCGTTATATAAGGCCTTAAAGTACCCATGATCACTCAAAATCACTTAGAGACGACAATTCATTCTATTATATTTTGTACTACGTATTTCAATTCGCTCATATTCTGTACTGTATTCTTGTCATGACAGGTTTGCCCGGTACCGGATCTGCAGGGCTTTTAAATTTACTTGATGCTATCAAAATGAAGCTTAATTACATCATCATTGTCCTCATAGCTGTTAATTTCGCTCTATTTTTCTGCCAGATATTGTTTTCAATAATTATTATGAGGATCGTTACCTCTCGGAGACTTGAACCTGTCATTCAATAAACCGTTTTAATTAGCATTTGGACTTGAATCATTATCAATGATGAATGATCTATTTACGAAAATTTCAATATTCATGTCAACAAGAGAAAAAACACCACTGATAAGTAAAAGTCACAATCAAAAGGCCTTGTCAATGTCTAATAATTTCAAATGGAGAGTAGTTTTGTGTTCCATATTTCTCATGGCTTTTTTGTTCGCAATTATACATTGCAAGACAAAAACAGGTAATTACTCTATGAAAAGATAGTAAAAGATAGAAAGTATGTGATATTAATGATTTCAGATGGATATGGTCCAGCATCTCAAACCTTTGCTAGGTCATTTAATCAAGCATTACATAAAGATGCAGAGTTACTATTGCCATTAGACACGATGCTTGTTGGATCTTCCAGGACTAAATCATCAAGCTCATTGATCACAGATAGTGCTGCCGGAGCTACTGCCTTTAGTTGTGCGATAAAAACATACAATGGAGCCATTGGAGGTACGAATTTGAAAACTGTATTCATTCAGTGGATCAAAACAAAAAACCTTGTATAACGGTTTTGGAAGCCGCAAAGAAGGCAGGATACGCAACTGGACTAGTTTCGACCTCGAGAGTGACTCATGCAACACCGGCATCCTTTAGTGCACATGTAGAACATAGAGATATGGAGAGTGAAATAGCATTATTCCAAATGGGATTTTCTAAATTGAACCAAACCGTTGATCTATTAATGGGTGGTGGTCGATGCATGTTTGTATCTGGAAAAGATTCCTGCAGACGAGATAACATTAATTTACTAGTAAAGAGATCTTCAGCTACCTTGGCCTTTAGCAGGGCAGAATTGAGCTCTATAGAAAGCATTCACCAGTAAGTATTGAAAAAGTGTGTTAACTTTGGATATCCTTTTATCGGACTATTTTCACTTGATCATATGGACTACGAAATTGATAGAGACAATTCTCAGCCTTCTTTGATGGAAATGGCATCATTTGCATTAAAGAATTTAATGGAGGCATCTGACAAAGGATTCTTTTTGATGATTGAAGGCTCGAGAATTGGTAAGGCAAAGTTACCAAGAATGAAAATTTAGACATGGCGGCTCACAGCAACGACCCTGCAACCCATGCAAGAGAAATTCTTATGTATCAGCAAACCGTAGAGTTAGTCAAGGACTTTGTCGATAAAAATCCTGGTGCTGTAATGATATCAGTGTCGGACCATGAAACCGGGGGATTGACAGTAGGGGCGCAATACACAGAGGAATATCCTGAATATAAATGGAATCCACAAATTTTACTTGATATTAATAAATCCACTAGTAGAATCTCAAAAGAAATAAAGGAGAATATATCTGACAATATGAACTCTGACAGCATTGAAATATACTTGAAAATAGTTATCAAAGCTTATTTGCCGTTCGAGTTGGAAAAAGTCGAATTGGATTATTTGAAGAAACATGTTTTAAATAATGATTATTCCAAAGTTGAATATTTTCTTGGCGAAACAGTACATTTATTCGACAAAAATCATGTAGATTTCAAAAAGAGCGAATATTGGCTGGACAACATATGGACACACAGGAGTAGATGTTAACTTGTATGCTTACGGACGAAATAGTGAAGCATTGCGTGGTTCGAGAGAAAATACTGAAATAGGAAGATTTGTTTTAGATTCATTAGGCATTCATAAAGAACACAAATTAATGCAACAAAGAATTCNGCACAAATTAATGCAACAAGAATTTCAAAAGTAAATTGCTTTACAATTCATGTTTAGTATGACATCCTTGATAAGTAAAAAGTTTAGAGATGGCGAATACGAAGAACCAAATTTTCACGAAGTCCATTTTCACCATAAAAAATAAAGCAATGTGTAAAAGAAATTTACTTTATTCAAAATTCATTAGAGCGTCATCGACTTCTTTTTCTGATATTTTTCCTTTCTTCAATTTCTTTAATAGTCTGGCTTCAGATTGCAATTCATCCCAATCGTTAACTGTAAATCTATGTCCTTTCGTGATTCCTGATTTCTTCTTATTCTTCAAGCTTTTCTTTCTTTGCTTCTTTTCTTCTGCCTTCTTTTCTTTTTGTTTTTCAACTCTCACAAGTCGTTGTTGTTCTCTTTGAGGATCTTTAAACGCGATTTCATGAACCTATTACTCAGTAATGTGTGCGATTATTACATTAACCTCTGGACGCGGTGGCTTCCAATCAATATTCTTCTGGTCCAATTCAGGCATTCTAGGCAAATTCAGTAGAAAAAATCCATCGGCAATATCCCCAATCGCTATATCTTTAAATCTGAAAATAAACGAGGCATGATGCTCTTGATAAAATCTGACATAACTGACAAACGCTCTCATGCTCTTTTCATACAATGAACGGTCATGATTAGCCAACAGATCATAAATACCCGATGAGCAAAGTGTGTGGTTGAACAATGGCAAATCTTCCATTGATATTTTTCTTAGTTTCAAAAAATCTATCAACAAAGGAGTTAAAAATTACCCAAGTAAGGAACTTCGTTGGGGTAGAGATAAACCAAAGCGTTTCCCAAATTTCCCATTCGACCAGATCGGCCTACTCTATGAACAAACATACTTGGATCTTGAGGTGGATCGTATCAATTTAATTATAAAGAATGTTTTACTGTATAACAAAATCGATATCGTCAACGTGAATACCTCTAGCTGTAACATCTGTGCACAAAAGAATAGCATCCTTTTCTTTAACAAATTTTTTATATAACCCTTTTTAACGTTACATTTATAATAATACCATCTCTCTTTTTAGTGACCATTTTTCCGTGCAATGAAATCAAATTTAAATCTTTGGTTTCTGACCATTCTGACAAGAGCTAATTAAATTTATAGAAATATTTTACATGATGAAAATACTCAACGCATGCACAGGTGCCAAAATACACCATGATTTTGGATCCCTTCTTTTCTTTCAAGAAGCTAGCCAATTGAAAAAGTTTTTCTTTTGGATTCACAACTGAATAAAACAGTTGCAGTGTTTCAGGTGTTTGGCCATCACTGTGAGAATCAGTTACGTTGATTTTAACTGGATTTCTAAGGCCAACTTTAATTAACTCTTTAATGGAATCGTTCAAAGTTGCTGAAAACAATCCAGTCCTCCTTTGTTTTGGTAATTTCCCTATAATTTCTGTCACTTTTGATTGAAATCCCATTTGTATTAATCTAATTGCTCAAAGTAATGCATTTTACTTGTCGGCTTCATCAAAAACTAAAACTTCGAGTTTTTTGAATAATAGAAAATCACTGCATTTCTCCATTATATCCCATAAACGGCCTGGTGTGGTGACCAGAATGTTCCCACCAAATTCTCTGACTTTCTTTACATCAGCTTGAATATCCACGCCACCTATTAAGCATTGAACAACAAGATTTGTATTTTCTGAAAATTTCACAGTTACATCATATGTCTGCTTTGCCAATTCTCTCGTAGGGCTTATAATAACTGCCAAAACATCATTCAACATGAAAGATTTCAATCCTTGACATATTTCAATAACTGGTATAACAAAACTCAAAGTTTTTCCAGATCCTGTTTTTGATTGCACTACTACATCTTTGTTTGATAGAAAATTTGGAAGTGTAACAGCTTGAACAGGTGTCATCCTTGTGAAATTTAATGCATTCAAAGTCTTTCGTCTATATTTCAAGCAGAATATTTTATACGTTGTTTCGGATAAGTCTATAGTGTCAAAAGATTCTGCTGTATTAATTTTCATTTTGAATTTTTGGTGGCTTAGGTTGCGAATCTCAACAATACGTCATTCCCAAAAAATAATCAAAAATATATATGATATCTTAATAATGATGCATAAATAGTATCGTGTGTCGTGGCTTGAATATGTGCGAAGAACGTGATCTGGTATTTCCCAAAAGAAATGAGACTCTTGACTATAGTCTACTTTTTCTTATGGTTGTTTAATTTAGTTTCATGTGCACGAAATCATACTATTCCTTTGAAAAATTTACTGAATCATGTTAGAAAATTTAGTCTTAGTTGTGGTTCATTTGATTATAAAGTATTTATTCCAAGACTTATAAGTTTATCATCATTGATCAGACATACTACTGATGGCCCTGAAACTAAACGAATCACATCAATTATGGCTCTTTGCAACCCACTTTTCCCAAGAGGACATGAAAGACATCAAGAAATGGAAGTAAACCTGGAAGCAAGGACAGATGAAAGTGTATTGAATGTAAAGCTTAAATACATCAAAGAGTTTGGGCTTCAATATCCTCCTGGTGAAAAAGCAGAGCTTATGGTGATTAGAATGACATACAAGCTCCCAACTGAACTAACGTGTGAAGACACTGGGGATATAAACTTTGTTGGTCAAAACGGTATTTGGAAATTATCTGCAAGAGGTGACGAGGAGCTGCAATGGAATTTGGGTAGATGCAATGATTCCATCTTCAACAATGGGTTTGATTTAGAAAAAATATCAGGGTTTACTCAAAGAAGAATATTATTCTATTTAAATTTTTCAAATCCTTTGCCTTCCATAATATTTGAAGAATTGTATTGGTTAAGATTTATTCACAATGGACATCACTTTTGGAGTGCTTTAATTACCAAAAAGAATGCTCCTGTTTTTCTTTCTAGTTCTAGAGTTCCAAAAAGAATAACATTTTCAAAGAGCGATGTTGCCAATATGGAACTTCTACATGTTAGTTATTCGTTTAACAAAAGTTTGTTTATTCAGCTGGACAGTTTAGGAGAAATGTATTGGGCTGCCTTGATTGAAATTGATTCGAGACGTACTAGTTTTACGACACTGGAATCAAATTCATGGATAAAGTTTGATTATATTGTCCCGATTTCAGTTCCAAGTGAAATGGCGGCAAGAAATATTGCAGAAACATTTTTACATTTACAAGAATAAATTAAACTATAAATGAATTGAATTTAATTTTTAATTCATTTTTTTCTTTGTTTTTTAATAATCTAAAATGTGACAAACATTTTCATAATACAAATAAGGAAGGTGTGATAGTATTAAAACAGAAGGTGTCAGCCGCCATACACGTGTGTTATCTAAATGAAACAATTGTTGTTCTTGATATCATTTGTGCTGGTAATCATTAATGAAACTGCAGCCAATGTGACAGGGAATCGTTTCCCACAGTTGGGTCATCCAAAGGTATTGAAGAATGATGATGAGATAAATGAAGCTATAATGAGGTTGAGCAAAGACTTGGCCAAATGCAAAAAGCAAGGTGATTTGAATGTAGCAGAGTATGCCAGTCTCTACTTTGAGGTCAATATTGAAGAATCGTCTCCAGATATCTTTTCACTTTTAATTACTGCTGGGAGATTGGAGCCTATAAAGAGATTGTTTAAGTGTGGTTATAATTGGTTGTTTTCGTCAACAATAAAGTTGGTTCATTTTGTGACGATTGCAGCACTTCAAAATAAGTTTGAGATATTCAAGTTTATGGTTGATAACATAAAACAAAGTGACAGATGGTTAATTACATCTTTTACTGAAATGGGAGTTAATATTGTTCATTTTTGTTTTTATAGTAAACGATATGAATTTTTATCATATCTTGTTCAAAAGAATTTGGTGACGATGGAATTTATTGAATCTTTGAATTCTAAAACAGAGATGGATGCAGAATTGTTTGCAGGTTGGTATGAATTTATTAACAAAACCAAATTCCTAAAGAAATTAAAGGACAATATGAAGCAAACAAAGTTTCATATGGTCGAGTTTGTCACACCCGTGTTTGGTAGCGGTGAGGATGATGATGAATTAGTATACGAAATTATTGCTATGACTGATTCATTGAAAGAAATTTATCAAGACGGGAGTGTTGAAGAATTGGAGAGTGTGATTGAAAGTTTTGCTAATATTGATGAATTCCACAGAGGAAAATATTGTTTGGGACATTTGATGGATTTCCCAAATAGATTTTTTGAATTTTATCCAATCATTAAGAAACATCATGACTTGAAGGCTGAACATTTGATTATGAGTATTGATAATAATTCATTTATGAATTTGGGATCATCCATTTTACAATCATCATCTGACAAGAAATATGAAATTTTTGAGCAAATTGTTTCTGATTTTCCAGAAATTCTTTCTTTTCTAGATCCAACAAAGAGAACTTTAATTCACATTCTAGCACTTTCTAAAGATATAAATGGATTAAAAATAGCATTGAAATATTTGAAAAAAGATCATTACTTTCTAGTACAACAACCTACAATGTATGGATCTACTTTGATGGAGAAATTGATTTCTTATGGAAATGAATACACAGAAATTGTTAAACTGTTGATTGAATCTGAATTGTTTCCATTGGAATTCAGATTGAGTTCAACGTACAATGTAGCCCAAACTTTACTTTTATACAATTCACATGAATTAATTTTAACATTGGATGAAAAATCATTAAAAAATGCGTTGAAACAATCAAGTCCATTTCTTCATAGTCCATTAATTCTTTTAGCTGCCAATTCCGATAACGCTAATGAAACTGTTTTTAACTATATTGTAAATTTAATTCCTGAATCTTTAGAAATGGAAAATGTTTTTGGTGACAATTTGAAGAGTTTTGTTGAAAGATATGATGATTTATCTTTTTGGACATCTTTTCTTAACCAAAGAGAATCAACCATTCTAGAGAATTTAGAACAAGAATTAATTAATGAATTTAGCCTTGAAAAGAAGGAAAATAAAAATAATTCAAAATCAAAAAAAGGAAAGAAATTGTCAAAGATAATAAATAAAGTTTCAAAAGTCTTTGAAAAACCCAAAATTGATAAAGTTGAAATCAATCTCCAGGGAGACACTTTAACCAATCCGATTCAACCTCGAGTACTAAATTCCATTCAAACCCAATCTCAAACAACTCAAACTTTGCAGGTAGAAAGTTCAATTCAATCTCAAACAAATCAAAATCAAAATGATGCTCCTTTTATTAAAGTTGAAAGAAGAAAGAAAGATAAATATAAAAGAATGGCAATTATTGGCGATAATATCTTTAAAAATGGAGAATCAAGTCAGCCAGAAAGAAATGATTCAATTGAAATCCCAATGGAATCTTTCATGCACAAATCTGGTGTCATTAAAAAGAAAAGTTCAAATAACGCCTTTAAATCAATTCAACAAGTAACTGACAAGAGTTTATTTGAAGAAAAATCGATTAATGATATTAATAGAAAGAATGAAGGTGCGAAGGAAGAAAAGGAAGAAAAGGAAGAAGTGGAAGAACATGAAGAGTTGCAAATCGAACAGAATGAAAATGGAAAGGGAAAAGAGACTCAATTAGCTCAACCAACGCCAATTCTTCCAAAATCACAATTGATAAACCAAGAAGCAAATGATTCTTCTATTTCAACTTGTTCAAACGTTACATTATTTCATCCAAGACCAATTTCAGCTGGAATTTGTAGTGATCTTCTCTCTAGCTGTATATCCATCGAAGACTACATTTCTGACGATAGATCAACTTACTATTCCCTCAGTGCATATGAAAGCAACCCTCAATTTGATGCCACTTTAGATTCTGCAATAAATGATAACTCTCTTAAATACCACGTACTTCCCACAAAAGAGTTTGATACATGTGATGATATTGTTCATTTCTATTCAGATTTCGAACAAAATAAACTTGATGACAAAATACCATCCGCTTTCATTTCCTGTAGTGAAGACTGTGTCGCTGATAACAATGAAAGGATGCAAATGCTAAGAGACACTCAATCAGATTCAGACTTGCTCTCTCTGAAAGATAAAGACATTTATGTTAATGAAACTGACGCTTTGCTTGAATTAAATAATTATCTCGATCACTTTGATAAACACAAGTTTAACAATCTTGAATTGCTTTTACGTTCTGTTCTCATCAATGCAAATGACCTCACAGAGAAATCTAAAATTTATTTCAACCTTCTTTCCTTTGCTGATTCTCTTTCCTCTATTTATAAACTTGTTAAAACATTTCTTTCTGTGGCATTAAAATTGACTAGCATAATTCAAGTTCAAACAATAATTCATTCAGTTATAAATCATTTCATCTTTCCTTACTTTAAAGAACAAAACGAATGCGATATTCTTGATTGCGAAAAACGTCTGCTCAATACCTTCCATGCCTTGACTGCTATCAAATCACACAACTTTCTTTCAAAACAATCATTGATGCCAGCCTTGTCAGAGTATATTTACTATTTCAAGGATAATATGTCCTTAAGAATGGAAACTCTACTCGTTATTAAATCATCCCTATTCGACCTCATGGAACAGCCACAAAGGCAACAAATCGATGATGAACTGATTGAANCTTTCCTTTGCTGATTCTCTTTCCTCTATTTATAAACTTGTTAAAACATTTCTTTCTGTGGCATTAAAATTGACTAGCATAATTCAAGTTCAAACAATAATTCATTCAGTTATAAATCATTTCATCTTTCCTTACTTTAAAGAACAAAACGAATGCGATATTCTTGATTGCGAAAAACGTCTGCTCAATACCTTCCATGCCTTGACTGCTATCAAATCTCACAACTTTCTTTCTAAATTATCATTGATGCCAGCCTTGTCAGAGTATATTTACTATTTCAAGGATAATATGTCCTTAAGAATGGAAACTCTACTCGTTATTAAATCATCCCTATTCGACCTCATGGAACAGCCACAAAGGCAACAAATCGATGATGAACTGATTGAAAATGGTTATCTTTAAATAAAATTATTTATTCATTATTATTTAAAATTAATAATCGCTTTAGTCTTTCATCACTCACCTCGTTCAATCTGATATTATCAACCTTTTTCTTTTCCTTTATCGATTCATCTGGTTTGAATTCAAGCTCAACATTGTCTAGAAATGCCTCAATTTTCTCTAAAATAACTGCTCTTATAATGTTTCTCGACTCTTCTTTCAACCCTATCAAAAGTCAATTAAGAAATTACGTGTAGGCTCTAGAAGATTTAACATGTCATCAAGAATTATTTTCGATATTCTTAATAACCGAATTTTTATATCATTGGCATCCTTTATCAGTGGAATGTAATTCGTTTTCAGAGACTCTTTAACAAGTTCTTCCAATTGCTCGACAATAGAGTATTTTCTAGTAATCCAATGTCTAAGTTGTTCTTGAACTGAAGGAAAATTTGGAGTAGGAGATGCTGCTGGCGGTTGCGGATTAACTGGAATCGGAACAATCTTTCTTTTCGGTTGCGTTTCTAAATGTTTGGGTTTCAAATTTCATACTCTCTGCAGTTTCATTAACTTGTACTGATTTCTTTAATGGAATTCTTAAAGCGTTCAGAATTTCAGGACTCTTTATGATAGAAATGATATCAACGTAATAAAAATGATTTAAATTTTGGGCAAAGACTTTAAAATCAAGACTCCGCGTCTCTTCTGATGGCTTTTTTAAACCAATTTTTTGTGAGAATAGCATGAAAAATGTCTTGACAGTAACAGAATCGGATACGCATAAAGAGTGTATAAACTTTGAAACAACACCATGCATATCATCTTTAAATTGCTATTAAAGAAATTAAAAATCAAATACTTTTGTATTCTCCAGGTAAATATTGTAGAAATAAGCAGCGCAGCCAACGTATCCTTTTTCATACAGCCTCACGAAAATGTTGCACCAGTCAATAGAACAAACAAATGTAATTTTATCTTCTTTGAAAAAATATTAAATAGCAGCTTACTTGAAACTAGATACGGTTTGTAATCAACAAACGAAATAAACTTCACTGCTATCGCCGCCCTCTTAAAGTTGTCTTGCTTAAAGTCTCTTAGATCGTCTACAAATTCTTTCAATATCTTTATTAATTTTAGTTTTGAATGCAATAGAAAATCAAAGTCGTTTGTTTTCTCAATAAGGCAAGAAAAGGCCTTTTCAGAAGAGCTATTGTCCTTTATTTCACATGTATAAAAAACTGTACTTGAACCATTCTTTGATGTAATTTTTGTAATTTCTTTGAATCTTTTGACAATGTTGAATCTAGTGGCCGAATAGAATGCATTTCCATTGTAATCATTTCTGTAACAACAAATTCAGCAAACCAAACAGCGTTTTCTTTTTTAAGTATTGACTGAGATTTATAATTCTAAGTTACTATTTTGATCTATTTTTACAAATTGTTGTGTAATATCATCTAATTTACTAGCACCAAGACTACTAGCATCAGCGTAGCATTCTCTCATCCATCTAAAAAATTCATCTCGAAGTTTTTGCTTGTTGTCTGTAATTGCATCTTTTCTTTTCAATAGAAGGTCTGATTTGTCGTAAAATGATACAAGCGGACTTGTAGATAGTCGAGTATGAGAATTTTTATCCATCATAGACTTGTCTTTTACACATTTATTTAACCTTTCTCATCATTTTAGCAATCATACTTGGAGCTTATCAAATCTTCTAGCTTTGGATTTAAGCAAAATAGAATTTGAATGTCTACATGGCAAGACAGAAAACTCAAGATATCATTTTCTTGTTTCTTATCTAAAAGAGTCGAGATGAACATTAACAATTCAACAATCACTGGAAAGACTTTACAGTAGTCAAAATCTTGACACTTCATTAGAGAATCTATGTAATCTTTTTTGGCTTTAACGTTTAGATTTTTATCGGTAAGGTCCATAGAGTTTAGAGCTCCTATACAAGAATTCATTCAAACTTGGGAATTTCAAAGTTTTTTATGGATCAAGAGACGGCCAAAACTCTTTTTGAAAACGGTGCGCTTATTTTATTATCAGATATTCCTCTGGGAACGGAAGTTGGAATAGATGAACATTCTTGGAACGTTGGTCCGAAATTCAAAGGCTTTAAAATGATACCGCCCGGCCCTCATTATTTATTTTATAGGTAAATATAATTCTTTACTTTTATAAGCACCTCACAGGGACCTCGAAATGGAGTATTTTTGTTCCTACAGCCACGGCAAATATTATTAAAGAAATGGGATCCTTCAACCGAAGAAATTATTGATGATAAAAGAGAATTTTATGCGGATATAAGAGAATTGGATCCATTTCTTGGGCCTTATCCATATGAAAGCTACAAACGTTGGCAGAAATTAACTAGCCATATTTCAGAGAAAGTTGTTGACAAAGTATTGCAGAACAGGAATCTGAATACAATGATGTCAGGAAGTCAAAATGATTTACCTGTATTTTCCTCGGATTACCTAAAAGACGAAACTTTTGATTTAGGGGTTGATTCTAAGGGTAAAGGCCCGAAAACGACAAATGAGGCTCGCTGTACAGAAAAAAATAAAGACGAAAATACTAGAATTATATTTACCAGCATTGATCTTCGAAGATCGATTCCCCAAAACCCGTCGAATGAAGAACTGGCTAAATATGGTATGGATAAGAGCCATTTGCTTCGTAGCTTAATTAACAACGAATTCAGCAGTAAAATTAATGTAATGATTCAAGTAGGCTATAACAATTTACTAGGTGAATTACAACTGGCGTATCTTGCACTGCTAACAGCTTTCAACTATGACGGGTTTGAACAATGGAAAAAAATTGTAGCCCTGATTTGCTATAGTGAAGAAGCCATAAATCAAATACCTGATTTATTTGAAAACTTCATTAGTATTTTAAGGGTTCAATTAGAGGGTAAAAAAGATGACTTTATGGTTGATTTGTTTTCATCTGAAAATTTTTTGAATGAATCTTTAATGTTCTTTAAAGAAACTATCGATGACACTAATTTACCAGAATTGAAAAAGAAATGGCTAAAATTAGAAAAACATCTCAAAACTCAATTCGGGTGGTCTTTCGTTGAAGAAAATTGCATTTAAAATAAATATTTTTAAGGTTTGAATTCATATCTTTATTGGAAAGGAAGAATCATTAAATCCTTTACGCGGTCAGGGAACGCTTTGAACGCACTTAAAAAATAAGCATCCGCGCCAACTAAATAACGAGTTTTTGGAAAGCATGATGAAACGGCATGGAGAATGGCATCTGAGGTAAAGGATGCGGGAATAGCAATTTTTTCATTTTCAAAGGAAACTTTTTCCCATTTTTTAAGACTTTTCTCATAATCAGTCACCCTTGGATTTTTGTAGATTTCACTAAATTCATTGGAGGCTTTTGTAACAAATCGAGATTTGATCATTCCTGGCTCAACCAATGACACAGAGATGTCAAATGGTCTTAATTCAGCACGCAACCCATCAGCATAAGACTCAATTGCAAACTTTGTCATAGAATATCCAGTCATAAAAACTGGTGTTATGAAGCCAACACAGCTGCTTATAATGATGACACGGCCCTGACTTTTGCGTAATAATGGAAGAAACACACTTGTAACTCTCATAACACCAAAAACATTCACTTCCATACATTTCTTCAACTGTTCAGGTGTTATCATTTCCGCGGGGGAGGTCAACGCTATTCCTGCATTATTGACTACTGCTACCAAGACTCCAGACTCTTTGGAAAGAATTCCTTGAACATGATCGAACGCTTTTTCAACAGATTGATCTTTTGCAACATCGATAATCAAGGGGACTAAATTTTGATGTTTCGTTGACAGCATGTTGGCATCTTCCTGCTTTCTTACTCCCGCAAAGACTTTGTATCCCTTTTCAGCAAAGTGAATCGCAGCATCATAGCCAATTCCTGATGAACATCCGGTAATCAAGACATAGTTCTTTGCATTTGGTGAGTAGGTCTTGAATGGTTTGAATACCTTTATTCCTGTGAGAGAAAGAAGAAAGCTTTGGCAAAGATGGTATATATTTGAAAACAAAGTAAATACCCTGTGAAGAGTTTGCAGCGTAAATTGCACCACTTCGTCCATATTTGGTAAATTTGTAAGATCTCAAAACGATATTTATTAAACTTGAAATGTTGATGACATTGATTTCGGAATCAGATTACTATTCTTTTTGATTCCCTTAATGATCTTTCTCTCTTGACGCCTCAACGCATTATAGAATGGAACAGAATTAGGATCTTCTTTTGAAACCTTGTCCAAGTGAAGTTTTTCAAATTGTTCTCCAACATCCATAACATCTTCTTGTACTGTTGCTGTAATTGGTCGATCATCAAAATAGTCCGAATACCATTGTTCGAATTCGGCTAGAAATCGCTCTCTACATTGAAGAACCAATTTTTCACAATAGTCAACATCAGTTTTAGTAGTTTTCCATTTATCATAAGCAATTTTGTAGTTATTTTTGGCTTCTTTTAGTTGGCACAGAAGATCATAGTGACTTTTTTCCTTCATTAGCTTATTCTCTTGATTTTCATCTAGAGGATCTTATGTGAAATACCACGTATGTTGTTACCAAGTGAAGTGATCTGATCTTTAAATGGCTCTAATCGTTTTGTTATTTCATCAATATTGAATTTGAAGTTATTGACTTGGTCAGCGAGTCCTTTCACTAATTGCTTCTTTTCTTTCAAAATTTCTATCCAATATCATATGCAATTTTACGCTTGTTTTCATTTAATGCCTTGAAAAGTTCTGCTCCTTGACGTAATTTGAAGTTTTCAAATTCTTCCGCTTTGGTTTTCGCATGATTCGGAGCTGAAACTGGCGACATCTGGATTTGATCCCCACTAAATTCTTTCGCGACATTGACTTGATTAATTTGTATAGGCGGCTCAGGTTTAGCACTTGATACAGTAGGCGGGCTTTCTTTAATGGGCTCGATTTGCTACCTTTATATCTTTTATGAATTTTACTTCTTCAAAAATGTCCTCTGTTAAAGCACTTTGAGGCTTGCCTTTTTTCTTGCCGCCTTCTTTCTTCCCTTTCGGCGGAATAGAACTGCTAGGCTTTGATCCCGAAGGAGCGATTCCAACACCGAATCCCAAGCCATCAAGATCTCCAACCGTGTTTTCATCTTTTTCAATTACATCAATAGATGTGGCATTACGAAGCTATCGAGATTTAGAACATGTGGTTACGCCAGATATTGGTGCACTTTCCGTCCTTTCTTCATTTTTATCTTGCCCCTTTTGTTTAATCTTCTCTTCGATTTCAAGCTCTAGAGACTTGTACATAGATTTAAACAGTGACAGCATTTCTTTAATTTGGCGCATGCTGACAATCTCGATTTCTTCTTCTTCACCTTTCAAGTAAAGTTGCAAAGTTCTCTGAAGTTCCGCTCGTTGAAGATCATTAAAGGGCTCATATTGAATATGACTTCGATTTGCCATGGCATCATGCATGAGCAGTTCTTGTTTTAGTTCTTTGATGATTCGCTCATATTTTTTAATCAGGGCCTTTTTGAATACATTATATAGTTTTACAGTGGGATCATCCTGAATGTTTTCGATTGGGCTTGTGGTAACGTTCATCATTCTTGTTGCAAACCTTAGTGTTGATATCGTCTCTTCCAGATGTGCCTTTTCACCTTTATGATTAATGAATATGTCAATTACAACGAACATTGGCTATCATTAGCGTTTGACAGTTGCCTCCCAATGAATCTCTCAAAACATGTGTAAGTTTGGATTGACGATAAGGTACATGATCCCTATAAGATATTAATTGGTTAAATTACCGCTTTTTATCTGCTAGGGCGAGGATAACTTGTTCTAAGAATGTCAAAGACTTGTTTATATCTAAATATGTTTCAATCAATTTTTGTACACATAGCCTCTTTCAAGGTTTGACCCTCTGATTGTGTTTTTGAAAGTCTTTCAGACCCTGCCAAATCAACCATGTTAAGCTTAGAATATACTACTTTTTCAGACGATTCTACTCTTGATCTTGCTTCAATGTAAATGGTGAATATGCAATGTGATCTTTAAAAGGATTTTGTTAACAGAATTACCTTGAAGAACCTCTATTTAGTTGATGTTCTGCGATGGACCTATTGGTTTCCCCTTCAAACAAATAATTCAAAGCCTCTTCTTCAGATGTTGCAATTTTCATGTTTAGCCCTTTCACCATTGTACTTCCTAACTATTGAATCAACTAATAATGTACCAGTGTTTTTATCTTCCACGATTACCAAGTTTCCGTCGGTAGTTGAATCATCTAGTGTTGATAGCAAGTCTGACATGACTTCATTGTATATTTCAATATAGCTAACTCTTGTCACCACTGCAATATCTGTTCTTTCTTGAATGATGCGGAACAAATGAGATATAGCACGGGGTATAATTCCTCTGTGTTTATAGTTTTCTGTGGTTCCGGTCATAGAGAATGTTTTCCCGCTTCCAGTTTGCCCGTAAGCCAATATAGTTCCTGTTAAAGGGTTTAGAGTTTCATACCATTGTATCCTGCCAGTAATCCGTTAACAATGCCATTTGCACATTCGTCGTACAATGTGTCTTGAGAAATGTTGTGAAGAATTGAATCCAGAGAAAAATGCCATTGTTCTTGTTGATTATTGATGATGCTGCTCTCATCCTTTTTCTTGTTGTAAATTGATATGCTCTGTAATAAATTGATCAAAGTATTACTTTGTTGTCGTTTCCTATGCGAATGTTTTCAAAAGCAAAATCCGATGTTGGGCGTGTTCGAACGATTACTTTGACGTGCTTTTGTAGAGGTGATCTTAACATTGAATTGAATCAAGTTTATAAAATCGTTGCTATGGAGAGAAAGAAATTTATTTAGCCCAACAAAATTTGTTTAACACAAAGAATTATTTAATCCAACATGATTTATTTAACCAAAATAGCTTGATTTGATTGTAGTGTTTGGAACGGTAATTGGTGAATTTTCTTTTGTTAAAGAGGCTAGAGGAGGTCTATTATCATTTGAAAGTGGACTGAATTGTTTTTCTTTAATCATTTGAATCTTTTGCCTAATAGATTCAGGAGAAAACGACGATTGTTTTTGAGTGTTTGAATTTATTTGACTTTGAGGGGAAGCATTAGGTTGCACAGAAGAATATTTTTGAAAAGGAATTTGTTTTGACTTTAAAGATTCATCATTAAGTTGTTTGTGAAGCCATTCAATAACTACAATGAAATCTTTTAAAATAACTTACCGTGTTCATTTGTGCCAATGATGTTTTTATTTTCTTCTAATTTCTTTAATAAATTTTCAATTTCATTTTCTTTCTTGGAAATGATTGTTTCCTTTTCTTCAATTGTGTTTTTAAATGTCGAAATTGATTCTTCCAATTTTTTTATTGTTTTTTCCTTTTCCTCTAAAAGTTTTTCATTTTGTTGAATTGAAGTTGATTTTGCTTTTGATTTCGCTTTGGAGTTTCTGCATTCTGTTTGCAGCTTTTGAATTATTTCATTTGCCTTTCTAATTTCATCATGGGCTACTTTAATGTTTTCTTCATACAACTTTATTTGTTCTCTTTGTCTTGAAATATTTTCCTCTAACGATTTCTTTTGTAACAATGATTGATCATACAACTGTTGAGTCTTATCAAACACTTCTTTCTTATCATCAATTTGTTGTTGAAGCGCCGCTATTTTTATCTTCAATTGATTAATTTCTTTTTCTTGTTCAAATTTACACAAATCCAATTCTTTATTAGATATTCTCAGCTTTTCAACTTCAGTCTTAAAATGCGAATTTTCAGAAGTTAGAAAATCAAGTTTTGACTTCATTTCTCCATTGGCAGATTCCAGAGTAATTTTAGCTGTGTATAAAGTTTGATTTATTTCTTCCAATTTGCCACACTTCTCTTGTAACGATTTGATCTTTCTTTTTCAAAAACATGACTTACTTGAAGGTCCCATCTCTCTTGCATTAGTTTTTTATCGCTCTCTAGTCTGTTTTGTACATCCTGCAAAGCTCTTAGACTTTTCTCTCGCTCCTTGTTAATTTCTTCACCGTGGAATATTTTAAGTTGGTTAACTGAATTCGATAGCTCTGATTTAACACTCTCCAATTCTTTCCTTAAAGATTCATTCTGGCCTTGCGTAAACTTCAATTGTTCACTCAATGATGATTGTGTCATGTTTAATTGTGATGACACCGTTTTGGACTGTTCTTTGTAAAATTTAGTAAGTGATGCCAAATAATTCTTTATAGCCGTATCATTTCCTTGCACAAGCTTTAATGATAAATGAGTAATATGTTTGAATGAATTTGTTTCAATTATATTCAAATGCGAGATATTTCCATCCTGCTGCACAAATTGAGCTACAAATCTTTACTTCTTAATTAAACTATTTACTTTGGTTGTGGTTCAAATCTACAGGCAATAACACTCTCAATCAATTCTGTAACCTTTAAAGGAAATTGGTTAAAATCAACTAACAGGGTTTGTTCTTCTTTTAACATGTAGAAATCTTCTTCTGAAATCTTTAGTGAATGGAAAAAGAAAAGATCTTGTTCATCAGTTAATACTATTTCTAAAACCTCTTATTTATTGATCCTTAAAATTACCTTGTGTGTAGGTTGTTGGATAAGGGAAAGCTCAATAGTTGCACTATCCCTATCTTTGCATTTAAGGGGTATCGGCCTTTGAAACAGTTGTTGTACTTTGCTAGAATCCATTTTCGAAATTTACAATATTTAAAAATCGCAACCTTTCATAAAATCTTGAACAATGTATTCATAAATCTGAAAGTTAAAGTTTAAAATCAAAGGAGTTACGAGAATCAGTTTCAATTAAGTGTGAAGCGATTCTTCCGATACCCATCCCTGGTTTCTTGTTATGTTTCACAAATTCACAATTCAAATAGATGTCCAATTTTCAGTCTTTGAGCTGTCTATATTCTCATTCAATTGGATGTTTGTATTAAAATCTCAATAACCAAATTTGATTTTGAGCACGTGCACTTGTGACCTTTGGCAAGCTTCCTATCTGGCAAGAGTCAAGACCAATGCCATTTTGGCTTTGCCACATGTCAAAAATGTTAGTCGTCGCATTTTTTGGTTGCTTTTTTACACTAGTGCTTTGCAGTGATGAAAGAAGAATGATAAATCCCGGCGATGTATTTCAAATGGACTTTGGTTTGGATAACTTTCAGGATGTAATGCAAGGCATGTCAAGTCAATTTCACATGAACACAAGAGATATAATTGTAAGGATAAAGTTTATTGCAAAATAGAACAATATGAACCAGGACATAGCCTCAATAGACCATAGGATGAATCAAATTCATCAAGATGTAATGTCAAAGACCAGAGATTTAGTTCAAAACTTTAATTTTCCAACGCAAACAGGTGATGCAGACTGTGAATATTGCTACGAAAGAGTTTACATTAAACAAGGGAAAGATGAAATTACCAAGACTGTAGTTCAACACAAGAAAATTACAAGAGCTATTGATGGTGCTTCAAGAATTGAGGAAATCGTTACCCCAGAGGGTGAGTCATCAGGAAGCAAATCAATCCAAGCGTCAAACAAAGACCAACCTGTTCCAATGCCCATTTCTAGTCCGAAACCTAAGAGTACAAAAAGTCGACTAAGTTTGCCTCCTGGATCCCCATCTTACAAACACGTTGCTGCAAAGGTGGACTCAGGACTAAACAAGAAATCCTCAAGCCAAAATATATCATCAAAACATAACAGGAAACCCTCTAGTTCTGCTATTTCTGTTAACAGCAGCGTTTCCAACGTTGGATCACCATCTTTTAGTCAGAAAAAATCCGTTGCGTCTAAAGTTGATTCTGGTTTAAAGAGGAAACCATCAGTGCGTAATTTTGCATCATCTATTTCTGCAGCTAAATCACATTCTTCGAATACGCCGGCAAAAAGCGATCGTTCAAACATAGCTTCAAGTCATAAAAAATCAACGCAAGAAAAAGATATTTCTATTCAAGCAAGTATTGTATCTGCTCCAAAATCAAATATAAAAACTGGCTCTCATTTAAGTTCACCTTCCATGATAAAGTCGGAATATTCTTCTAATATGGGTTCATCATTGATAAATAAACAAGCATCTTTGGTGCCTTCAAGAGGAGAATCGTTGTCCCTAGTAGACTCTGCTATCGTAAAAACACCTTCAGCTAGGACAAATCACGTGAGATCCAGAGCTTCTTCTTCAAGACAAACAGAGATACCACCTGCTGGATCAAGTAGAGAGTTTTCGTGTGAAATACCACCAGCCTCAAGTTCAAATGCTCATAAACCAATAGAAAAGAAATATACCCAAACTATTCCTACTATTTACGAACAGTCAGCTCATAATGAACAAGTTTCTACTTCATTAATTCATCAGCTTTATGTAGCTGTTAATCAAAATGACATTAATCGAGTTGCAAATATTATTCAAGAACTACCACTAGAACATGAAGTTTTGGTGATTTTTGAAGCCGTTTGCTCACAGGGGAAAACAGATATTGCATTTCTCTTGATGGAACAATACTCATATCTTAAATTGACAAGTGCTAGAGGTAAAGTACTGATGACAGCAGTCGCAAACAACAATTATGCAGTGACTAAATTTCTTCTGGACAATTCAAATATGGTATTTCACGACGATACAGCTCATGCTGCAAAGTTGGCATTGCAAATGAAAAACGCACCTATCGTTGAAATTTTAATTATTGATATTTTCATTCATTCAAAATTGGATCCCGAGAGCATTGACATTTCTTTAATAAACGATTGTATCAAATTTGTTCTTGACCATCAAATGTATGACTTGTTGGGCCTTTTAATTCAGCAACAAAAATATTCTAACAAAATAAAGAACTACGTGTTCAATTATGCAGTTGAAAATGACAATCCAGATATTATTCATTTTGTAACAGTAGATACCAATATGATCAAGAAATTGACACTATATGGTTGTCACAATGTTTTAGCAAGATTATTCAAAATGCCTAATCAAAGGCCATTAATGTTTAGCATCACCAAAAACAGCTACCTTAAATGGTTAAAAGAAGGTAGAATTATGGGCTTAAATGATCAAATCAGTTTCTTAAATCTTAAGAATTTCTTAAACGATAAATTTAGCTTTATTAAATGCCTGAAAAGGAAATTCGCATCGAAGATCAATAAATAAAAGTTAATTCATTTAAAGCTTATTTCATCATGGCTACTGGAACAACCACAATAACCACGATTCAAGTGATTCCAACATTGATCAACAGTGTGTACTCTGTACGAAAAGACCTCATTCAAAATTATATCCATCAATATTATGCTGAAAACAGTTCATTCAGAGATACATTTGGGGTTACAAATAATCGTCTCAGCACCATCAATCAATTCCATATACTGGCTGATCTGTGCTCTGATATTCACGTAGAAATTTTAAACCTATCTACTTCCGGACGTTCAATCCTTGTCGAGTCTATTCATTCTTATACTTTAAAGTATATTGGACAGTTCCTCGGCCCTTTCCGTATTCATGTGGTGACAAAATTTTTACTGGACGATAACGGACTCATACTACTTCATGAAGATATGTGGAGCCTCCATCATTTCATTGAAAGTCTTCCTGGCATTGGTTTCGCTTATACGGTACTACGACGTGCTCAACCAGTCCTTTCAAACGCTGTTTATGAGAGTCTCATTTCCAAGCCAATCGAGAGAAGAGTTTGAATTAAAATCATGATTGTTTTTTATTACTTAACCGTAGTTATTTTATTAATTTAAACGGCCATCTTGAACGAAGCGAGCCCCATATTTTAGCAACACTCCGGCACTTATTTAGACACATCATTTACTTTACCTAAACAAGCAAATAAAGCCAGCTGGCATAAATTTCCGTGAAATCAAATATCTATAAAACATGACCACAAACATTAAAAATGATACTGAGATTAGTAGCATGTAATCTTTCGGGTTAGAATTAACGCATATTGCACCATAAAACAAAACTATACCTAGCCCAGAGCCAAATAACAGGGATGTATATGAGCCTGCTTTTATAAATCCAATTAGACCGCCAAGCAGGCATGTGATAGAGTAAACATAAGAGACAATGTCATTCATCTTAATTTTCCAAAAATCGTAAAAAAGTGACGATTACTTTATTTGAATAGTTTTTTTAAAAATATTGCTTGTTATGATAATGTTTGTAATAGTACGCATTATATTAATGGTTTTCGAGACTTGAGGGAAGCTTTCAAACCAATTCCTAGTAACAAAAGGAGGCCAACGACGATCAAGAAGTTAGTTCCATAAGACATTTGACTGTAAGTATCATTTTTGTCTACAATTTCACTTGTTCGGGTGATATTTAAAGTGCTAGTTCCAATTTCCGTGTGGAGCGCGGGGCTAAAATTTGTCTCAATAATTTCTTTATCATCATTTGCTACAGGGAAATCATTAATAGTAATATTATTATGGGTGTCGTATGTATCGTCTAAGTCGTCAAGTTCACTGTCGTTAACTGTTCGATTACGGGGAGAAGTTACAAATATCTTCATTTTTTTACTTCTAAGATATCTATTTCTATTTATAAACATCTCAGAGGCAGGTGTAATTGCGTTTCTCATTCCATTTTTCACTGTATGGTGTGATTGCGAAGAGCAATTTTTTGATTCAATTTCGGGTACATTGAATTGCTCTATTTTGTTTATGATAATCCCGTTGTCCTTCTTTTCTTTGGATGCATAAAAATAAGATATAAAGTCATCAAATAGGCTTGCCTCTATGTCTTGCATATCATTCAATACATCAATACTGACTTGCATGTGTGCGGATTGTGGCGCTACTGTAATAACCGGTCAATTAATTAATTTGGTTAAAGTAACATCTTTACAAATTACATGATTTATGGATGTTAAATAATTTAATTTATTAAATATTGCAGCTAGCTGAAATCGATTGCGCTTATTTGAATTCTCTTTGACTTTCGTCGATGTAATACACTATACGCAGCGGTCAACGTTACACATAAGATTGCCCCTAATATACATGCCACCAAAGTCAGAGTATCAATATTACTATTAATGTTTCCATGAACAGTTTTTGTGTTGAACCCTCCATCTGATGGGTTTACAAATAAATTGGATGCTGTCGAAATGGGATCATGTAAAGGTTGTATAGATTTATGCATTAAAGGAAATACCTCGTTCTTGTTAAGAAAAGAATCAGAGCTGCTTTCATCATTGACAAAAATTGGAGGGGTTACCGAATCAACTTCCACTTCTACGCTGGTACTCGAATTATATATTTCGCCCATATTCTTTAAATATTTTAATAAATCATCGATTCTGGCTAGTCTTATTAAGGGAATGTCGCAAAAAACGCTAGGACTGTCATCATTTTCGATTAACTCAGGCATGAAACCATTAAAGCAATAGAACAATCCATCTTGACTTATTGATTGTTTAAGGTTGTCTTTTATGTTTTCTTTTGATATATCCAACACCTGATGATTTGTACTTGCCAAGAACATATGTTCGCCATTAGCAATATATGGCAGTCTAATTACATCCTTCGTATGTAAAATTTGCGGTTTGTATAGACTTAGATCAGAAATTGGGACCCACATTGATTTCTTCTTGTCGATTTCCCAGAATCTGAGCTCATTACGACTCCCTTCACTCAACTTCGAGAGCATTTCTGGGTGATCTCCATAAACGAAGATATTAATGGCGCTTTCCTTTTTTTCAGATGAATATATATTCCTAAATTTGAATGACATCAGTAAACGTTATATTGGAGGCTTGGAGTTAATTAAGGCTCACAATTATGAACGAAAATAGAGAATAGGTAAGATTTTTTTATTTTCCTTTGGAATTTTTAATAAGAATTTCAAGGTCCTCCTCATTATTGATGATAATAGGACACTGCAAATATAGACCAGACAAACGGTGGAGATTCTCACCTGCATAGCTTACGAGTGAAGATATTTCAACTGTGCACTCTCCATTAGCATCTGGTCTGACATGAGCTCCAGCAGCCTCCAAAAATCGTCGATGCTGATTCATGATATCTCTGCGACTAGTTTCTGGTGAATCCTCGTTTGTTCCAGGTGCATTTTTCAACGGAGAAAAATAATCTTCTCTAGCAACTTCCAATACTGCCAATTTTTCAGTGAAAGGAAAAACATCAAAAACAAATAACTATTAAATTGAAAGAAGCAGAATTTACCTCCAATTTCATTCCATTTGGCGTTGTTGGTTTAATCAATTCTCCCGTGGTCAAGTCTACCTACATTCAAACATTGGATCAAACATACGGTAGGAATCTTCTTTCTAGCGATATGATATTCCATCTTTGGCTCAATTTCTTTTGCGATTTTTTCCAAAAAGTTAGTTCTGTAATAATGATTAGCAATATTGGCAGCTCTGAATAAAAGTTGACCTTTGCTATCCCTCTTCTCCGTAGTTTCTTTATCAATTTCACTGTATTCAACAACTTGAAACTTTCCATTTCTTTTGCATAAAATTCCAACAGGCTCAGCTGGATTTGTTTTCCTTACAACTTGACTTCCGCATTCGGCTTCCTTGGAAGCACAATAGCCGATGAAAACAGGATCTGCAACACGAACAAGGCAATTATCAACACAGTACATGTGTACATGAATAATGCCACGTTTTCTCATATCATCTAGCACGCCTTCTTTAGCCAAGGCTCTGTACACTCCACCGTTTCCATCCGGGGCCTTTGCAACCTTGGATTGTATTTTACCTAAAGAAATACCTTTGATTTATCTTCAAGCATTATTTTTCCATCATTTGTTAAGCATGGAAGGACACCTTGTTCAAAAAATATAATTTGATCCTTTTTCAATCCGAAGAAATTATGGCGCTCAAAGAAATTTATCGTTTCAGCTTTTGTTGGCCCACTTGTCATCACATACTATTTATTAAATACTGAAAAGTTGCTTACCCATGGAATGGTCACTGGATGTGGGTGATCAGACAGTTCCTCAATAGATTGAGTCAACAACTCCAATCTTTTGATTCTTTCAGCTTGTAATTGGAATAATGATTTATGTGATGGCAAGCCAATGTCATAGCATCCTTTTGGAGCCGATGATCCAAGTCTGGTTCCCTGACCACCAGCAAGCAACAAAACTGCAACTTTATTGTTTCTTATCAACGTTAATCCAAGTTTTTCCCAGTCTTTTATTTTGTTGGCAAACTCGTGCTGTGTTTGGTCGCTTTCATAAATTGTACTAGCAAAAGAATCATTAGAAAGTGGCTCAATAGTACCAGAGGAGGTTAAAGAACTATTTGAAGTAGCATTTTTGTATATTTGAGCGATCCTGGAAAATTCAAGTGAATTGATTTGAGATAACAAGGATGATTTTTCGTTTTCAGTCAATTTGTCATGGAAAGATAGCAGGTGCTCTTGATTATTCGATTTTAAATTTAGTCGGACGTTGTTTGGGTCTACTTGGACTGGCATTTAGAAATTTCAAATTAATTTAGCAATCAAATTGACTCGCAAATAGAAAACAAGGGAATTAGGAATTGATTAATGAAAAGGGTATTAAAATCACATTTAATTAAAAAATGAATGCTTTTATTTTTTCCATTTTGTTGAAGATTTTGGTAATCTCAATTCTCTAACTCCACGCTGCTGTGTTCTTTTGTGGGGCAAGTGTCTACCACCTCTTCCTCTTCCACTCGACTGAATTTTCAAAAAGAATATATATTTACTGTAAATGTTGCTTGAACGTTTCCTTCCACTTTAGTAGACGAATTATTCAAATCTTCTTCACCCATCGCTAATCTTTCTTCAAAAGTTTTTCTATTATTTTTATTCTTGTACAATGATTGAAGAGATTCACCAGCCTTTCTTAACTGTAGAAATTGCTTACTTTTATTTCATACATTTTAATTGATTTGGTGGGTGCGCTTTGAACCTTCTTTGACTTTTCAAAATCTTCATCACTAGAGACATCGTCAAAGTGCTCAACGATTGATTTTTTGCTCTATATTTCATGCAAGATGTGTATTTTACTCTGACTGGATGCAAGAGTTTGTATTCATTAGATTCCTCATCAATTTCAAAATCTTCATTTGCGAATATATCAGCAAAACGAGAATCATTAAGAATTTCTGAATTTTTGTCTTCTTCCAATTTTTGAGCCAGGGTACGATTGATTTTAGGCAACTTTTTATTAATGGAGATTCTAGACTTGACTTTTTCTTCTTTCTTTTGTTTAACATATTCATCATATGCAAATGGATTGACAATCGCCTTTACTTTTTCGTATAGGCGATGGTCAATGAAGTAGCCATGCATGTAAGCTTTTATGGCTTTTGTACCAATTAGATGCTCAAGGTTAAGGGATTTTAAGTCTTTTAGTGTTACAAATTTATAATCATCGTAAACTGCCTGTGATGGCTTCTCTTCCAACTCTTCAGTCAAATTATCAAGGAATGAAGCCCATGAAGGAGCAGGGCCTAATGAGGGAACATAGAATGTTTGCATTTCGATGCTTTCACTGGCCATCATGATCATTCCAGTGTCTGGAATAACGAAAACATCATTAATGTCATTTGGTGGTTCTATGGAAGTAAATGGCTCCGCGGTATTTTTGTTCCACAATTTACAAACTTTCTTGTCTGAAGTTATCATAACATCAGAAGAAGCATGATGAGATATGTTAATTATAGGTAGCTCATATTGATGCTTCTTTTGCTGGAATGGAGTAGATTGACGAAGATCAAATAACAAAGCGTGACCTTTAGATGTTCCCATGGCCAAAGACAATCCATCATTTAAAAATTTTAATGAAGAAACTTCAACTTGGTCACGTACATTCAAATTTAAATCCAAAGAATAAATTGACTTTCGCACTCTCGGATCCCAAAATTCAACAAACCCATTTTCACCTCCCAACATTACCAGAGAATGCAATTCATTAATATCAACCGCCTTTTTCTATTTTAAATTATTTTTACATTAATAGAAGGCAAATTTGTTTCAAATGGATTCATAAATTGTCCCACGTCCAAGTTCAATCTGAACGCTTCATTTGATCGACCAACAACATATAAATCTGCTGTTTCTTTATGATATTTCATGTCTCGTCCAAACTATTTCAAATTTATTCATATTTATTACAGCTGGAATTCTTGTTTTATAATGACAACCTCCTTGTGCGTGGAATTCAATACTTCTATCGTTTTGAAGAAAAACCATTTTTGTCCAATCATCACTAAGAACCTAAATCTTCTTTAATGTCTTTAATTTACCTCAAATTCAACATTTTCAGAAGTGAAATGCCTTTCAAATTTCAATGATAGATCTTGAGTGTCAAAAACTTTAACTTGAGGTTTGTAAACACCAGTTGCAACTACATGTTGAAGATTAGGTGTCATTTTTATTCTATTGCTGGCTTCTGGAAATTTAAAATCTTGTATCAACTCAATTCTTTGTCGCCATTCTGTCTCTATGAAATTTAGTATTTTTACCAGCATCTTTTTTCAAAGATTTCTTATGCTTATTAACTAACCATTCCGGTAAAGACGCTTGATCTCTTCCACTGACATGATATACTCTAACGTTGTTGGGATGAGAAACATGCAAAACCATTTTTTAAATGTGGCTTAGTGGATAGTGTAGAGCGAATCATTATATTCAATGAAATTAAAACTGAACACAAAATGAAGGATCATTTTTAAATTTACATCTAAATTTCAACATAGAGTCGTAGCATTGCTTTAGCGGATTCTATGATAATTTACCCTGGTCAATCTTGTGAATGCCTCCAAAATCCAAAAAACAAGAACAAAAAGTAAAACAAAAAATTGTAGAAGACAAAACTTTTGGGCTAAAAAATAAAAATAAAAGTGCCAAAGTGAATAAGTATGTTCAACAGGTTCAAAAACAATATCAAGTTGGTCCGCAAAAGGTATTTAAACTAGTTTTCAAATATAAAAGGCAGAAGAAGACATTAGAAAGAAAAAGGAAGCAAAAGAGGAAGCTGAAAAAAAGAAGAAAGAACTAGCTGCTTTATTTAAACCAGTCCTTACTCAAAAAGTTGCTGTCGGTACACAAAGATACCAATAATAATATAGGCGTTGATCCAAAATCTGTGGTTTGTGCATTTTTTAAACAAGGTACGAAACTTCAATGGTCTTTATAGGTCTGTGTACCAAGGGTGATAAGTGCAAGTTTTCTCACGATTTATCTAAAGAAAGAAAATCTGCTAAAATTGATCTCTATACCGATGCTCGTGATTCGGCCAAAGAACAAGACACGATGGATAAATGGGATCAAGACAAACTAGAATCGGTAGTTAAAGACAAGCATGGCCCTGGTATAAAGACTACGACTGATATTGTCTGCAAGTACTTTTTAGAAGCAATCGAGCAAAAGAAATACGGATGGTTTTGGGAATGCCCAAATGGAGGTATTTTTTGGTTTCTGTCTACATAGGTCAAAAATGTAAATACAGACACGCATTACCTCCTGGTTTTGTCTTAAAATCTGAAAAACAAAAGGAAGAAGAAAAAGAACAAATAACTTTGGAAGAGTTTCTGGAAACAGAGAGGCACAAACTTGGCGACAATTTAACACCCGTGACTTTAGAATCTTTTACAGCATGGAAAGCTTCAAGGATAGCGAAATTAGCAGAAGAAGCTGACGCAAAGACTAAAGACAGGGCGCAAAAGGTTAAATCTGGTAAGCTTATGGCGTCTGGAAAGGAATTATTTACGTTTAATCCTGAATTGTTTAAAGATGATGAAGACGCTACTGAAATTGATTATACTACTAGAGAAGAGATCACACAAGACGAGAATCCCGGTCCTATCAACGAAGAATTGTTTAATATCGATGACTTAGATTCCCTAAACATTGACGACGAATAAAATAAATTTGCACTAAAATTTTGATCTTTCCCATTTTTTTCTTCCAAATAACGTTTACTAAAACCTATCATAATTTATGATAGACACTGTCATATGACAAAATCCATCATTCATACAAGGGGTTTTAATATTTTACCAATCTTTTTTATGGACCTCGAAACCGACCATGAGCGCAACGAGTACAATAAATCTGAATTAGAAGAACATTTTGAGGAGGAGATAGAGACAATTTCTTTACAAAATAGCGAATGCGGTGATGTAGGAATCGACGATATAAATATGGTTGAAATAGAATTAGTAGAAATTTTAGAGGAAGATGATTTTTCTAGTTCCTTAATCGCTAAATCCAGCTGCAAGCACAAGCTGAATGAACAGTATAATGTTGATGAGAATCCATCCTTTCAAGGCGAAAAGGTAAATGTATTTATTGGCAATATGACTCAATATATGAAAAGAAATCTGACAGAGTTACAGAAGATAAATACGAGGATGTTGAGTCTTGAGGAAAAGGTTAATAGAATAGATGAATGGAAGAACGATTGCTTTGCAACAAACAACATCAAAGATTCTCATCCAATCAATGTAAGCCGCTCATTAACTAATGATGCTCCGAAAAATGAAGAAGAGTTAAAGTCAAAGATCAAACCCGAACCAAATATCAGAAAGATAATAATTCAAAAATTTGACTCAGTTAAAACGCCTAAAAGTGAAATTTCTCAATCAGACACAACTGTAAACCAAACCGCAAACCTCTGTTCACCATCTTTTATTAAGGATTCTATTAATATTACCAAAAGCGAAATTCGAAGTTCCACAAGATTGAAAAACGCCCTTAAAGGCGAAGATCGTGAGAACCACATAGTAACTCCTCAATTGAAAAAATGGTCACAAAAAGAGCTTTACCGCTTCCTTAAGAAGAAAATTACTGTTGATCAACCATTACTTATTAAATCAAATAGGATGAAAGACCTTTGGAATCGCTGGCAGTACGGCGTTGATGGTTTCCCTCCTTACAGTATTTTAGAAAAGTCTTTCGGAAATTCTTGGAGAGGCCGATCTAAGCGTTGGAGTGGTATGAAGAGACCTTTAGCATTAATGGTTGCGTATCATACGTTTCTGAAGGAAATTACTCCAGAGAAATGTGAATCTGATCTTGTCGACATTCTATTAAGAACATTTCATAAACCGATCACAGTTATTAATAAAGAGATTAAAGTAATACATAAGGGATACTCACATTTGAACATTATGGAATACATCAACAGATTTCTTGATGAGATAAAGGAGAAGACAAGCGTTACATACAAATATATTCAAGGGCTTCAATGGAGTGTCAGTATAAAATAAATNCCTTTTGTCTTTATAAACTATTTTCGTTAATACTTGATGTAATGCCGACGGTTTTGTTTTATGTTGAATGGTTAACATACATTTGGTAAATATAACAAATCCAATAAACTTGACCTATCACAAGCTGAGATGGCCGAGTGGTTAAGGCGTGCGACTTAAGATCCCATATCGTAAGATGCGTGGGTTCGAGCCCCACTCTCAGCACTCTTTTTTACACAAATGATAAATTTTGCTCCTTCTATTTAGTAGAGCATGATTGAATATCAACTTTATTTTTTTTCATGGTCCAAATTTGTCAATGGTTTTGTTCTTGAATTTCCTGAATTTTCGAAACTTCCAATGATCGGATCTCGAATGAGCTTGTTGGCAATTAGTCGAAAGTATGCAACAAGTGCTACAAATGTTAAAGGTACTCAGTTAACTTTTGAATTTTAAAGAACGATTGGTCATTATAGGTACAGGATGGGCCGGATTTAAGCTTCTATCAAAAATCGATACAAAAAGATACGATGTAGTAGTTGTTTCTCCCAGAAATTACTTTGTGTTTACACCCCTTTTAGCATCTACTTGCGTGGGTACATTAGAATACAGAGCGTAAACAAACCATGTGAATACAACAAGTGTTACTGAGCCTATTCGAAAGCATGCCAAAAACTTTACATTTTTTCAATCAAAATGTGAACAGATAAATCTGGAAAAAAGACAATTGACAATAAGGAGTGCATTGGAGGATGCCTCTTATGATGAGCACATTGTTAATTTTGACAAGCTTGTCATATGCTGTGGTGCTCTTACACAGACATTTGGTATTCCCGGGGTTAAAGAAAATGCTTGTTTCCTGAAAGACATTGGTGATGCTCGAAAGATAAGAAATAGAATTCTTGATTGTTTCGAAAAAGCAAAACAGCCTAATGTCACAGAAGAACAACAAAAAGGTTTCTTAAACTTTGTAGCAGTTGGTGGAGGCCCAACTGGGGTTGAATTTTCAGCGGAGCTTCATGATTTCATTTACGAAGACTTGTCAAAGATGTATCCTGAACTTATGAGCAAAGTAACTATCACTTTGATAGATGTGGCTCCAAAGATTCTTACCAATTTCGATGCATCCTTATCGGAGTATGCTGCGAAGAAATTTGAGCGGTCAGGAATAAAAATCAGAACTGGTAATTAATCAATTTATTATTTAACAAAGGAACTAAAGTATTAGAATTGGGAAAAGAAGAAATAAAGCTGCACGGAGGAGAAAACTTAAAGTATGGATTGGCTGTGTGGGCTACAGGCTTGGCGCCAAACCCCTTAATACAGTCAACCAACCTTCCTTTAGATCCTGCCAAGAGACTGATCACTGATGGATATCTAAGAGTGTTGGATAAAGATAACAAAGCTCTTGACAATGTGTTTGCTCTTGGAGATTGTGCTGTTGTTAAAGATGCTCCTTTGCCCCAAACAGCTCAGATTGCAAACCAAAAGGGACTCTTTTTAGCAAGAAGTAAATTATTCTAAGGTTTATCATAGCTTTAAATAACACTGCCAAAGGCAAACAACTTGAATCTCAGCCAGTCTTTTCTTACAAAGAAATCGGCAGTTTGGCTTATGTCGGGGATTGGAAGGCGATCGCTTCATTAAGAATAAGAGACCAAAAGGTGCACAAGGCAGGATTTCAAGCTTGGATACTTTGGAGATATGCATACTTCTCCATGTCAGTTTCCTGGAGAAACAAAGTGTTGATACCTATTTACTGGCTAGTTGCAAGCATCTTCGGTCGCAATACTAGTAGATTTCAATAATAAAGATGAAGATTGATGGCGTAGGTTTTTGTGCCTTTAAAACTAACAACTTTCGTGTCCATTGATGTTGAATTGACAATATCAGTTTTCCTGTGGGGGAAAAGTTTTACGAGTACTCTAAATCTGGATTCTGCCTATTGTCATTGGACCTAAAGGTGGAGGATGTCCCACTGACTCCCGGGCATTTCCTGGTCAGTGGTCACTATATGTATTTATGTTTGCATTTTTGTTTTATTCACTATGATTGTGTCACCATTACGATTTTTACCAAAATCTACATCTGATTAGAAAATTAGACAAGCCTCTTCGATATGACCGGGTTACTTAATATCCCGTATTTCATATTATTACTTTTCTTATGTATACCATCAGCGAGTTCAAAAATCGCCTTACAATATAATCAAAATTTTGTTCAAAAGAAGCCTAGCAGTGTTATTCAAGTACATGTAAAGAAGGCACTTCATCCCAAAACCAATTTTTCGGCACCCTCTAGGTTAAATACAGGAAATGTCACTGAATTAAGAGACACAAGTAAAAGAATAAGCTCTGATTCAAAGTTAAAGATTACAAAGAGTCAAGAGGAAGAATTTCGATCAAATGATTATCGTCGTTGGAATGTACTTGCAGGAACTATGATTTCAATAACATTGATCATTTTAAGCTTTTTAGGAATCAAATATTTAAAGATGAAAAGAGAGTTGAATGCATAAAATGTATTTTTGCGTTTTTTATATAATTATGTTTGGGTAATGTTCTTCTAGATAATCAAGTATTGCATGTACACTTGTTAAAGAATTGAACATTTTCCGTTCTTTATAAATATTTTATTATATATTACCTGCATTTGACATTGACTTTTCAATCATCATTGACACGTGACCCTGAACAATCGCACTTGGAGTCCCACAGGCTAATGCAAGATTAATATACGAAGATATGCAACCCGGCGGAGTTTTCGAATGACCAGCAAATAAGGCTGGATTTTCTAAAAGGCCTCTAGCCGCCATGACGCCTATGTCATCTAGTTTTAATAACAGTACCTCTCACTTTGGTATACTCCTGGACTTGCTTAACATCTTCAAGTGTAAATATATCTCCATTAGCGAACACCGGTATTGACACACTTTCATTTATCTTAAAACAATTAGAAACCAATAATGTACAAGTTTAATAGCATCCAGATCAACTGGATCGCTTGGGCGCTGATTTTTTGTTCTCCCATGAACAGTTATCCATGAAACACCTATTTTCTCTAATCCCTGGACCATGTCTATAGTTTGTCTGCTTCAAAGAAAAAGTGTCGAATTACCGCAGGTCCTTATGAACTCTAATTTTAGTGCTAACAGGGATATCTACATTTCTGATAGTTGTTCCAACTAGGTCTTTTAGTTTCTCTAAATCCATGTCTAACAAAGCACTTCCAATGCCCTCTTGAATAGCCCACTTTTGTGGACAGCCGCAATTCAAGTCGATGGCAGATACATGATCCTTTACCAAGATAGATGCTTTAAGTAAATCAATTGGATCTTTGGCGGCAAACTGAATAACAAGCGGATTATCGTCTTGATTAAGATCGCCAATTATTAGTACCAGGCGCGGTGTGAAATTCTATTTGTCTGTAAGATTCTGATTTGTGAAAATCCGCAGCCATAACCATCTACCTTAGATTTAGTACAAGGTGGTACAGGTGTAAATGCGACATCTACATTATATTTACGCACAAGTTGCCGAAATGCAAGTCTTTGAAAAAACATAAAAAGATATTACTTTGAATATCTGACCATCGGCGCGCTAATATTAATACATTTTTTATCAGTTTCAAGAAGGTCCAGTATAGACATGCGCCACAAGAACAAAATGGCCACAAATTGAAAAGGACATGATAGAAGAAATAATGCTTTATTTAAGTACAATCAAAACCAAACAAATCAGCTAATTTAAAATGTCTATTATCTAAAAGTCTAAATATTTACCTGGGATTGATTCAAGCATTGTTCCGTAGAATGATCAAAAGCATCACAGTAAAGGCAGTAAGATTTGTCTTTTGGGATATCATTGTCTAATTGATTAAATTTGTCAGTTGATGGATTGTTATCGATATAGTTTTGGCGCAATAGGTCGTTTAATTTTGTCAAAAATGTATCATCATTATTAATTTCTGTCAATGAAGATGATAAATAACTTTTGATAAAAGGGAAAGATTCAATTTTTGAAACCAGTTGATTTTGAGATACAAGAATGGAGGTATCAATTAATAAACTGTCCAACTGTTGTGCTTCTTGTTGAATTTTGATTAAATCTTTATTTTCATTTTCTTCAAACAAATTTAGATTTGAAACCATGGAATTAAAGTGAGCTACTTTTGCCGGTTTCTTTTGTACCACCCTTGATTGCGAATTTTCTAAAATGCGTTTTTCATCTGAAATAATGTCAATTCTTTCTTTCAAGGATGAAATTTCTTCCAAAAGTAAAACTTTTTCGTTTTCATATTCTGTTTTTTGTAATTTCAGGCTTGTTAATTGTTTTTCAAGTTGCGATACTTTGGTAGCGAATGTTGCTTTTTCAGCAGCCAGAGTTTTCTGAATTTCTTCAAAATCAGAAGATTTGATTCTTTTTAAGCTTTCTGATTCAATTCTTGACTGTAGATCTACGGTGGTCAATTCCAACTCTTCATTTCTTCTAATTAGATCATCAATTCGTTTAATTGTTTCTTTTTCATCATTTTCTTTCTTTTTTAAAGCTTTTTTCAAATCATCAATTTCTTCAGCTTGAATTGTTGACTTTAAAGAAATTTGTTCAATTGTTAGCTTGCTCACAGAATTTGATTCGGTTTTGCGCCTTAAATCAGAATTTTCTAGTTCTAAAGAATTCATTTTTGATTTCAGCGAATTTATTTTCAATTCTAAATCTTTATTTAAAGAATCTTTTTCTGATTCAAAATCGTTTTTCTGAATTTTCATTTGAAGTTCAACTTCTTCCTTTTCAACCTTGAGTGTTTCTATCAACAATCCTTGATCTTCCAATTGTAGCTTAATTTCCTGTAATTTGTCTAATAGCTGACTTTCATTATTTTCTTTTTCTCTTAATTTAAATTCAATATCAGACTTTTGTATTTTTAATTGATTGCTGTTTTCCTTTTCATTTTCCAACAATTTCTTCAAGAATGAAATTTCTTCATTTTCGTTAAAGTTTTCAGATTTTAAAGAATTTATTGTATCTTGCTGAAATTGAATTATTTGTTTTAAATTATCAATTTCATCCTTTAAAAGAGTAACGTTTTCGTCTCTTTTAAACAATTCCAATTCTAAAGCGTTTCTCTTTTGTTCAAAATCCTTTTGTAAATTTTCTGATTGTTTTTCCATTGAAAGTAACATTAAACTCTTTTCTTCAGCCAAGTTTTGAAAAGTAATTATTTCATCTTGTAGCTTTTCGATCTTTTTTAAATCATCTTTTCTTTCATTAGCTATATTTTGATTAAGATGTTCCAAATGTCTTTTTTCTTCTTTTACTTTATCCAATTCAATTTTTATATTTGAAATTTCATCTTGAATATTTGAATATTTACTGTTTAATTCTTTGTTTATTTTAGTCAAATTGTTATTTTCTTCTTTAAGAGATTCAGACTGAAATTTCAGTAAATCTTCTTTTTCCTCAATTTCCTTTTGTAATTCCGATAAATGTAATGACAGACCCTGGTTCTCCAGATTCAATTCTTCGTTTCTTTTTACCAATTCTTTCTTTGAGGCTTCAAATGCTGTTATACTTTCTTTTTGTGCCGAATCCAGTTTAGACATCAGAGATGAAATTACGCTATCCTTTTCATTGAGTAGCTGTGTATGCTTTTCCAAGTCTTGCTCCAAGTTTACAACTTTTTCTCTTTCTACAAAGAGAAGTTTTTCATATTTGTCATTTTCTTTATCGATACTAACAAAGGTGGATTTAACAACTTGCAATTCTTTTTCTCTGGCATTGTTTGTCTCTTGAAGCCTTATCAATTCTTGGTTTTTATTATCCAGTAGAGTTTTTAATGAATTCATTTCGCTTTTTAGGCCTTCTAATTGACTTTTTAACAAAAGACATTCTTCTTTGATGGAATCTGTTTGGTTATCGAATTCTTGTGAATCATTTTTTCTAAGACTTAATTCAGCTTGAAGCATCGACATTTCAAATTCCAGTTGCTCAATCTTTTCATTGTCAGGGCTTCTAATTTTCTCTAGGTCATTAACTTTTGCCAGTAATTGATCTCTTTCTTTTCTAATTATTTCTAATTCAGCACAAATTTTGTTGTTTTTGTTTAATAATTCTTTTAATTCATTTTGATTTATTGTGTTCATTGAATCGATATTTTCATTTGCCAAAGCCTTTTGAGAAGAGATTAGATTTCTTTCAGTGTCTTCTAATTGATATTTTAGTCTGTTCAATTCATTAGAGAGAACTTGATTTTGAATTTTCAGCTGCTTGAGAGTTAATTCATTTTCTTCATGATGAGACAGAGATTTTGAAGTTATTAAAGAATGAGGTCTTGGAAGTTCTTTATGTTGTTCTAAACCAGCAGCAGCTAAAAGAGAAGTTGGTCTTTGTTTTAAATTTAGGGATTCCTTTGAAGAAGAAGCATTGTTATCGATTGTAGCGGATCTGTTTCTAGTTTTGAACACTTGAGATGTTGAAATGAAGGCGGATGATTTTTTGAGTAGAAATAGTTTGGAGGGTTGAAGGAAAAGACCTTTATTTTTAGGACAGTCAAAATAGGTGATCCTATTAAAGAATGAAAGAAAAGAGTACCCATCTACTGAGCCATCATTTTTACCATAGTCACCTTCTAATTCTACTCCAACCCAAATACCTGGTCTAAACTTTGTGGGACCTACATATCTCACAAACCCCCTTTTAGTAGAATCTATCGCAACAAAATCACCAATCTGAAATTGAATTTCTATTATTAGTAAAAAATATTTTTATCACCTTGGTTTGTTCCAAAATTGTTATTTTCAGTGTTATTCATTTGCAGAATCAAAAATGGCGCCAAAAAGAAATTTCAGAAAAAAAACAAAAAGAAGGGTTATGACAATGAAGTAATTAAGTGATCACTCAACGTATGCAAATAAAATAAAATAAATAAATGTAAGTTAAACTTTATTGTAAGGACTGGCTATGGAAGAATAATGCTCTTTGTAGATTGGTTCTTGTATTTGAGAACAGCTGGCATAGCTGTCATCTTGATCTTCACTAGAAACATCTTGAACTTGATCAATTTCTTCTTTTTCAATAATAAAATCCATTTTATTTCGTCTTCGTCCAAGCAATTTAGATGCCAGGGTTGGTGAAGAATCTTCAGGCTTGCGTCCAAACAGCATAATGATGATTATCATTACAGCAATAGAGATAAGAAGGGCAGCCCAGAAGGGATACAAGCCAAAGCCTACTGGAATTGTACAAAACAGAATTGAAATGATTCCTGCAATGATAGCATACAGGGCCTGACTTTTAACGTGATCTTCATGATCACAACCTTTTTTAATTGATAAAGAAATGATTACCAGTAGACATTGAAGACATAATGCAGCTATCAGCTATTGGGGACGTGTGATTACCCCACACAGAGCCACTGAGAATGGCAGCCATAGAAGCGTACAGTAGATTCAAATCACCTTTGGCTAGATCATGAACCAAAGGAATGACAAGTGGAAAGAGAATTGACATTGTGCCCCATGCACTACCTGTTGCAAATGATACCCCTGCTCCAAGAATAAATACAATTGTTGGTAATAAGCCAGCTGGAATATTCCCCTTCAATGCAAATGTCATAAAATCAGATGTTTGTAATTGATTAGAAATGTTGCCAAGTCCCCATGCATGGGCTAGAATTAGAATAGCAAAGATCATAGATTTGCATCCAGCCAACCATGCATCCATAGCCTCTGATAGCGTTAATATTCTTTGAGCAACAACAAGAAAAATAGCGACAAATGAACCAGCTAATGATCCCCAAATCAAAGCATGGAATGAATCACTCTTAGATAAATAAGTTTGAATATCAAATGAAAGACTTCCTTGTTCACTCAATAGCCTCATTTTCTGTCCTTGCGTTGTAGCTAAAATCATTTCTCTTTCAATAGACCCACCAAGTCTGTCTTGAACATGGAAATATCCTTCTAAAACCATCCCTCCAAACACAACAAATATTATAACAAGAAATGGAATCACTGCATTGTACCATCGCTGTGGTTTATCACTCTTGGGTGACATTGTTTCATCATCTACATCCACAACTGGCTTCGCATGATCACTACTAACCTTTCCATAAACAACAGCCCTTCTCTCTGCTCTGTACATGGGCCCAAAATCTTTCCCAGTTATAATCGTTATAAATGTAAATATTAACACTAGAATCGGATAAAATTTGTATGGAATAGCATTCAGAAATGATGAATACGCGTTCTCTTCAATTCCAGCTTCTTTAAAGCCATCTTCAATCTGTGTAACTTCAACCCCAACCCACGACGACACAATAAACAAACACGATATAGTCGCTGCACACGTATCAACAATAAATGATAACTTTTCCCTGCTGATTTTCAATTGCGCGCCAATATCTCTCATAGTAGATCCTGTAATCAAACACGACGCATAATCATCAAAAAATATAAATATCCCAACAAAGAATGTAACCAACTGCGCACTTCTCCTCGTCTTGGCAAACTTGGTCACTGCTTGCGCCATTCCCTTGGCACCTCCTCCTTTACCAATAACAGCTATCATTCCACCAATCAACAAACAAAAATATATCACACTAGCATGTCCACTATCGGCTAATGCTTCAACAACTATAGTATCAACCGCACGCATTCTATCTCACACAAATATATTCCTTACATTCCAGTTATTGGATTATACCTATATATAAAAGTAGATCCAATACATATTCCTATAAACAATGCCAATATATTCTGTTTGAGCCACATCGCTAACGCAACTGTTATAATCGACGGCAAGATACTCAGAATCCCTGGAATACAATACACTTCAAACGTATCACTCAATATAGCCTCCCCATTCTCACTACCAGACACGACAACCTTGAACTCGTGCTCCCCAAAATGTTCAACAAGCAAATCCTTGACCTTGATTTCCTCATCATAGGGTGAAAACTTGTTTGAAGAGATTACAAATTCACCATCATACACCGTATAGTATCCAACATTATCCTTCCATGGGCGATCGTCTATTTTTAAATTTCATATTTTTCGTTACCGCCTACAAGTGGTGCCACACTGAAAGACACCGAAAATGGTATGCCTCTTAAAACAGCTAGTGGAGATTTTATTGATAAACTCTGAATTAATGCCGAAAATGTAAATATCAAACAGAGAAATAAAATGTTCATGGTGGCTTTGACGTGTGACCTCGGTTATATTTAACCTTATTTAAATGTCTCATAATTATTCACATTTAAGATTTAACTTTTTAAAGATGAAATTATCAATTTTGTATTTTATTAAAAATTGATTGCAGG
>KE560861.1:0-10087 GCA_000442015.1 Rozella allomycis CSF55 | reverse complement strand
ACGACTTTCAAATTGTCTTCAGTCTTTAAAGAGCATCCATTGATCCCTATGAAGAAGCCAAGTTTAATAAATTCTAATGCATCTTCCAATGTACCATCAAATGAATGAATGACCCCTGATTTGTATTTTGCTTTATAAGATGAAAGAATGGCTAGTAAATCTTTAGATGCATTTCGGCAATGCAAAAATAGAGGCTTTTCATTTCCTTCGGGCAACAGATCAAGTTGTAATTTGAAATATTTTATTTGGACATCTTTGTCACAAAACTGCAATCTATCGTAGTCTTCCTCACTTTGATCAACTTTCTTTACCTAATCCAAATTCACCAACAGCAGCAACTAATGGATGACTAAAAAATTCTTTCAACTTTTGTGCACAATAATCTTCACAATCGATGAATTCATTACAGTTGGTAGGATGCACCCCAGCCGTGATTCTTGCATATCCTTTGGCATCATTCTTTTCAAGATATTCAATGCCCTCCATAACATCGTTAACGTCCGTAGCTGTAAATAATATCTTATTAACTCCTGTAACAAGTGCCCTTTCAATAACATTGTCAAGATCTATTTGGTGCTGCTGCTTACCGTGATAAACCCCTTTATACATCTGGTCACTTGCATTAAAAGCGATTTCCATAAAACTGCATAGATATCTTCGGTAAGCTTGAAATGTTGCTTCAGGCATTAGCATCTCAACTTTACTAGCATCTGTTAATGAGCGAACTAGTGTAGATGAAACTGTGCTGTTCGCCTGTACATCCCAGGAATCTATAAAAGTGAATTTTTCTTTCAAACAACTTGGTATTTGCGGATTGCATGAAGATCTTTCAATAACAAACACTTTAACACGGTTTTGCTCCATTTGGCTTGTAATATTTAAAATAAACTCTTGGAAATCAGCATAGTATTTTGAATTGAAGATTCTTTCTACAGTATCATCCCCAATAACCCATGTAGAATTCTTAAACAAGGGAATATCAAATTTTTCGACAAATTTTGCCTTTTTGCATGCCACAATTTGGATTGATACATTTATTTTAGCCTCAGAAGCGTATTTGCTAATATCGTGTGCAAATGCTTCCACCAATGAAAGCCTTCGGGAGGTATCAATCAATGCAGTTTTTGGCTTGTCAGCGTTAATCAAGGAATGAACAAGCATGATTTTAAAATTTTGATTAGTCTGGGTCTCTATAGCTGCTTTGATCATATTGAAATGTGAAATTGTTGGTGGGTTAAATGATGAATCAAGAATGATTGTGTCGTCACAAAATTTCATGTCTTTAGATAAGGAATACAGGACTTGGGCAACTTCGGTAGTTTTTCCAAACTTTTTGAGCAGTCCAAGGTATTCCAAACTCCTTTCAAAAAACATAAATTATAAGCCACAGCGAGTCAAAATAATTCGAATTAAAAATATTCTAGACAACTTTATTCATTTGCACTGTCAGATTTTCAAGAGTCAGAAATACTTCTTTCCCGAAATATCTCCAAATACGCGCCACTAAAAATAAAGTTATTCTGCTCAGCCACTATTTTTTATATGGCGAGCTTGGAATTCTCATATATGCCTATTTTCGCTCCAGAACAAGTTTACAACATTCCTTTTTCGATATTTGTAAAAAAGAAATTAAAGAAAGTTAAAAGAATCTCCCTGAGCTTGGTCGAGAAAGAAAATATTACATTCTTGCATAAAACCAAAAAAGACGAAACAAAACATAAAAACACAATAGCATATTTTGATTTTTCTGGCTGTATAACACAGGGAAGCACTCTTCCAGGAAAGTACAGTGGGACTTTGACAATTGATACCACTGGTTGGAGATGCTCGCCCACATTCCAGAAAATGGCTGTGAATAGATCTTCTTCAATTTTTGTTCTTCCATTTTGTGGCCGAACGTTTTCTCCGATGAAGATAATATCTATCAAAAGAAAAGTATACTTCAAATTATACGTCGAAAGAGCAGGCTTTCTTTGGCGTAATATCTGCAAGAAAGTTGACGCAAAAATTGGCGAACATGACAATAGAAACTTTGAAATTTTAAATGTAGAAAATATTTCACCCAAAAGAATATGCAGTCAAGATTTCCCCGTTATTGTATCAATGAATTTTGAAAAACGAAAGCTCTTGCCGGGCTCGCAAATTTCATTTGTCCTTACAGCTAGTAACTTTTTCCCTACAGAATCCATCAAAATTCAAAAAATTAAGCTCGTACAATATATCCTTATTAAAAATAATGCTCCAAATTCCGAAAAAGAATGTCTTAAAAGAAAATTGAATGTCAAATCTAAAATGCCAAAGATTGGATCAAATTTAACTAATCAGACCAGATTTTTCGCAAATTTACCAAAGAATTGGATTAAATCCATTGATACACAACGAGTTTGTATTTACTACAGCGTAGAATTTGTAATACGATCAAAGAAAATATTTCAAAAATACAGCGTACCTTTCCAAATAATTGAACCATAGTAAAAATAAATAGAAGAGTTAATAATTAATTTTATATGTTATCAAACCAAGGAGTTTTAAATTTTTAGAATTGTTGCAATGTTTTGGTTTAATCTTCCCCGTTAAAGTATGCACGAAGAAAGTATGTAAGAATTGTGTGACAAATGAATTCTTAGATGGGAATTGAAGCTTTTAATTAAAGAAATAAGTAACGTGGCCGACAATTTAAAGCTGGTAATCAATTTCACCGAACTGTTTCCATCTGGTAAACAAGATCAGTATTCATGGTTAAGTTTCACTAAACATTAATCAAAAGGATGGAATTCATGGAAAATCATGTAAATTCCCATTAAATGATCAAATATACAAAGAAATACAAAACTCCAAGCTGTGGATCATGATTCTTCTTGGGGATGACGTACTTCAAGTTTGGGAGATTAGGCTTGCTGAATTTGCTAATAAGGTAATGTACTTATCATTATTTTTAAGAGATGTTAAGCGAAGAATCCATTACTTTATGGAAAGAGAGGGGACTAAGGACCAAAGTAGTCTCCTTCAAATGTACTGTAACCTTATCAAAAGTCAGCGGCAATTATCGCTTAACGTCAGAGGAGAGCAATCAAGTATCAAGCGCACCTAAAAGTATTGATGCTGGCGTCGTACAGCCCCATAAATTAGGAAAAAGTGCATTTAGTGAATTGAATGATAAGAGTGATGACACCTTAGCTACAGATAGTAAATCCGAAATCATAACGAATCACGAAGCTATTAAACCAATGGTAATTGAAAACAAAGTAGAATTTGAGACTACTATACAACAGGACAAAAACACTCTTATTAAGAAATACCCATCATTTTACTATGATGAAAGCGAAAATTACAACAAGATTATGATGAGCACGCTAGAAAAGAATAGAATTAGGAGTTTGCTAATAGACAGGTACCTCCTCGACAGGCGTATGTACATATTATTATCTGCAGAAAGCGAATAAACATGAAATCTTGTGAATATGAATAATTTTAGTGGTATTTGGAGGTTCCGGATATGTACCTGGCACCTGCGAAGAGAGTTTAACTAGGTAGAATTTGCTTCAATAATTTCATTTGATTCTTGAAATGCCACGCACGGGTCACAAAGAACAGAAAGTGCAAGAACTACGATTGAGAGCTATCTAATAGATACTATTTAAAACTACACGATCAACGCCGGTTGTTTTAAAATATTAAATATATACATACTACCGATTTAAACTAAACAACTTAAGAGAAGTTCTTTTAGTTTGTAGAGATGTATCGATCGAATACTATTGAGCCTATTTTCCTATTTGTTAAACTAACTGCTTTAAACTAACTGCAATGACAAGGTATCATATAATACAGTGAATCGATAAAGTTATATATTTATTTATTATGTGCGGCAATAGATTCCATACTACTGAAGGTAGACTCAGCGTCAAGCCAATCTAATAAAACATTAATGGTCTTTCTAGAAGCAGGATCTTTATCCAAACAGCCACCAACCACTCGCAACGCTTTTTGGCAATCGGCATCACTTGCCGCTGCGCAACATGATTTATGGACATTGATCATCGCATTATACGTGAGCGAGTTCAACGAACTATCTTTTCCCATTTGAGAACTAATGATTTCTAAGAAGCATATTCCAAACAGAAACACATCCATGGCTGGGGACACATAATGAACAATTGGATTGTGGTGACTTTGTGTAAAATCTAAGACACCTCTTGATTGCCATAACCCTGATGTAAAATATGGATATTATTTACGTAAAAATTTAGCCCTGCAATGAGAATTTAAATTTACCCGTGGCTCATAGATGCAAAACAAATCGTCCACGGGATTTAGAAAACACCCGTCAATAAAGTAGATGATCTTCATTGAATCAATTAACAATGTGTCCCGTGTAATATTCAAATACATGTATCCGTGAGATTGAATTTTGGCAAGTGCCTGTATTATTTTGCCCTACCAAAGTTACGAGTAAGGCTTGTCGCATTATATTAACAATGTCCTTATATTGTAATTTCAAATCGCGCACAGGTTTTACGCCTGTATACATGTATGCGTTATTCTCGTATTTAAACACGCTGGTTGGCAAGATTAATGTTGGAATGTCTTGACTCAACGTCTGGAACCTTTCCTGACACTCCACTGCATGTTTGGTAATGTATACGTAACTATTTAATGTAGAGAAAGATTCTATGTTATTAGCTCCCTAATAAACAAAAACAATGTTTTGATACCTTTGACAAAAGGTACGCTATGATCTCCTGGTTAGAGTTAGTCGCCGCTTCAGATGATGATATTTTAGTTTTAGAGAACAACAGCGATGTGGTTTTCGACAAATCAGATCGCGCTTCAAAGTTGGCTCTAGGGATGGGTTTGCCACGTGTGGCAGTTGGAAACACATTTGAAATTGCTAAATCTGTCTCTCTGGGTTTGACGTTTTGAATTGCACAAACAGTTTTTCGAATGAGATTCTATTTAGTTCATTTTAATAATAATTACTCTAAATGCAATGCATTTTAAAAAGGCTTTAATGTTTGTCCTCAGCCAGTTCATAGAGACAGAAGGATCAAGGCTTAACTGAACCTCATCAAGGCACGTCACTACAATAAAATCTTTAAAGGCCCATTTGGCACAATATAGCTTTATGTTGCTTCCCCACGAACGATAGCCAAATGTCATGGGCAAGTCTTTCCATTCGGTTTCTACGTTGGAATACCAAGATAAAAGACAATCCTTTAATTTTTTTGCGAGTTTAAATTCGTCTGATTGGACCGCCTTGTCTTCACCGACAACCAAATCTTCCCCAAAAAGTTGGACTAAGAGATCAGCCTTCTTTGTGTTTCCCCCTGATATTCGAGATTTCCGTATCAGTTTTTCACCCCTTAATATTATCCCAATCTTGTTATTACCTGTCGTATGACAAATTCTCGTTAGTCAATGACAACATAAGCTCATCAATCACAGGAGCAATGACCTGAACCACATAAGTGCATTCCAATCTCTCCTTTTTGTTTGCAAATAAATTCATTTGACTTATTTTGGACCTATCCTAGAATTAACATCAACGTACAATTTGGCAAGATACGTTAAGAAAGCCCTCATGTCATTTTGTTTTTCTATACCCGACTCAAGTACATCGCCATAGAAAGTACTAAAAAACTCTGATGCGTTCACTTCCGTGAGTTTCTGCAATACAATTTCATATTTGACTTCGACAAGGCTCGGAACCAGATAGTCAGTCATCACCTGATGAACTTCAGCATTGTACAAGTTTCTCATGTTAGCCACACACTGTGATTGCTTAGACTCAATCCTGTTAAAAATATTTTCAAGCTCCTCTGTTGGCAATTCTCCATCAGTTTCTATAGCCCATTTCACGTGAGCTAGAGATGCGTCCCTATTCACATCATCGGCAAAAATAATGGAGGACAAATTGACAAACAAAGATTGCTCGGAGATAGCGTCTAAGCTCTCCAGGTACCCCGTGAATCTTTCTTGGGGGATCTTTGAAACCTTCATATAAATAGGCGAAATGGTTTACTGCATCAAAAAATAAATTCCTTTTGGGATTAAGAAATCTGTGTCGGTAAGTTCCTGCCACACAAGTTCCTGACCAATATCGACAACTGATTGTTGAATTTCACAAGGCCCTAAATATATACGGAACACATATTCGTTATAATCTTCAAGGTAAAAAACAAAGGGTATTATTTCTAAAAAATGATCAAACCTAACTTTGAGGTTTCGACAGTCAATAAAATGATCTGCCAAGCTCGATTGGTCAATGTTGCGACTGATAAAGAACAAATCGGCTGGTTCACTCAAGGATATAATGAATAATTCATCATCCTCTGGGATGGCACATTTTAGGAGATGTCTCGGAAACGGAAATTCGTGTGTTTGAATCTCAAAAGTGACACGTTTGTTATTTAGATCTACATTGTGTGTGCCTGTAATGTCACAAAAAAGTATTTTCATCGCAAACATCACCAGATTATCCTTGCTTTTGATGTATTTCCTACACTCTGATATGAGATGGCAGGTTACGGTGCAAACTTTTTAATAATTACTTCTTTCAACTCTTCCTGTTCCAGATTTTCAATAACAGTGGCAATAAAGTAAGACCAAGTCATAATAAGGGGACAAAAGATGTAGAAAATTCGTTTTCTGTTTTAAACCGCAGCCTGGACAGACAGACAGTGTTACAGTCGACGTTTTTGCTAATAAAATTAAGAGATCATGCGACTTTACTAATCTTGCAAGGAAATCGGAAAATTTTACCAAAATACTACAGAATTAAGTCAAACAAAGTAATAAATATGTATATATTTATAATCTTTATCTAACTTCTAATAATTTCTAACCTAGGGTTAGCAATTCACAAAATGACATAGCGCGAAAAATAACATCAGGGCAAAAGGATATACCATCACAAAGTCTTATTCTAATAAGACTCTCACATTGGCACACTGTTTCATCACTTGAAAAAGAAAACTAAAGAGTAAACCAACCTACCAATTTTTTTTTCTTTCGCTTTGAAATTTCCAGATGGCTGGCGATTTAATACTCTTTGGTTTGTTTATTGGATTCCTGGTTTACAAGGTGCTGATACAAGCAGAAACTAAAACAGAAAATAACAAAAAATATCGGCCTCCGACGACAGCGCTTTTTGATCCCGGCTTACAATTTGTTTCACAGGAGCTTCGAAATGAGCCTCCACTACCTATGATTGAATGGTTTATTCAACCAAGCATTCAAGTTAGTTTTACTAGAATATTATCTTATATAAAGAGAGATTTTATTGATTCATGGACATCCATTGTGTCACCAAAAAATACTTCGATATCTATAAGGACGTATAGAGGCATGTTGCTTTCTTTGTATCAATTGAAATTAAGAATCGAAAAGTTTGATCTTGTGAACTTTGTAGCTGCCCAAGTTGTACCTTTGGCTATGGAACATTTACAAGAATATAAAAAGGCGGAAGCGGCCTCGCGAACAGTGACAGTAGTACAACCAAAGAGCATTAATCAATTTGAATTTATTCTTCTCCAAAGATATAAAAATGGAGAACTTCATCAGGCCGTTAGACACGATGAAGATACTGAAAAGAACTATTTAAGGGCAGTTGTTAAATCGATTCTACCATTCATCCTTCCTGATTTAGAAAATGGCAGTGATATAGTGAGTACTATTTTAAGAGAAGTGTTGGTGTGCAACATTTTGCATCCGATTATTAAGACACTATCAGATCCAGACTATATTAATCAAACAATTGATACATTCGTAAATAACGATTAAAGTTTTTAAAGGCAACCCGAGCAATTGAGGATTTAAGGATGGTTAAGAAGTTGAGGGAAGCACTGGAAAGACCAATGTTCACAACTTCAAGCAATCCAGGCAGAAAGCCTAAAGTAATTCTCTTTAAATCAATATAATAGACTTTTGATGAATTTTTAAAGGTGATAAAACAATGTAGTAGCGTTGAAGATGCTAAAAGAATACGGAATCACTTGGTGGCTGAAATAAGAAAGTGGAGAATTCAAATTCAAAACCATCGCAAAGATGATTTAATAAATGGAAAGAAAGTGTCTGATATCAATACGTANTCTAATAGAGGCCCTCTTTCCAACACAGGGGGAAATTAGCGATTTCTTTAATAGATTCCAGTCTATTTCAGGAAACAAAGTCAACAAAATGTCGTCCAGTAACGAATATAGAATATGTTTGTTTAAATCTTCAGATTGAAAGATATCAAAAAGTCTGGCCGCTCCTTTCTTTGCATTATGTCTACCGACCATTCCGCCTAGAATTTCAAAAATAATTAAAACGCAGAATTACCTGGAAATAGGGAGATGAGTTTGTGTTGAACTTCAAGCTTAGTTTTCTGCATTTGTTCTTCAGTTCTTTTATTGTGCGTTTCATATAAATGCCCATTTGGCCAAAATGATTCAGAAAATTGAGTCAAATAGAAACTAAGCATTTCATCATCTGTTAAATATTTTATGTTTTCAATGACTTTTCTTTCAATTGTCCCTCCCAGGAACTGTTGAAGAATTATTGTAACGGCGTTTCTTCTTAGCCATCTATTTTTATCTTTCAGTTCAAATAATTCGATAAACAAATCGCAAATAGGTTCTGCCACAGCAGGGGTTACAGGAAGGGAGTAGTTTGGGCGCAATGGTTGATCACTCATTTCATCATTTACAGCTTCCATTATCTTTGACGAATGGTCAGAAGAAATTGGAGATGCAGCCCTTGATAGAATCCGTTGTATCCTACCTGGACTCTGAGGAATACTTTCCGTCTCGTGGATTGAAGAAGCATCAGATTTTCTCTTCAAAGTACTTATAATGGATTTTAATGAATTTTTCAATGAAGCTCTTTTTTCTGGAATTTGAATTTCATCCCTTAATTGTTGGTTGCACATAAATGACTTGAATTCGGAACTTGTGCAGATTTCCAAATTTGATGATAATTTCTAAATAAACACTCTTTAATGAATACTTTCAAGTAAAGCTCCAAGTTCATTCTTCTTTCTTCCACAAAAGAAACGGGTAATTTGAACAAATTCTTTACAGATTTTTGAGGAAGATTATAGTCAGAAACAATTGGGAATAATAATCGAAGTTTCTGATCCAATGCAAAGAATTCAGAATAACGCCTAAAGATAAGCCACCCTCCAACTATTTTTGAAGGGTCTTGTTTATCTAATTTATTAATTTCAATAGTAAAGAGAGCATATTCCTTCCCTACTTCATCTTTTGTAATTGAAAACGACGGGATAAATACATCAAAACAACCCTTGTCAATATAATTGTAAATTTCATACAGGGGTAAAGGTATTTTCAGATTCTTCAATGGCTAATTGATCTTTTTGGAACGACAATATTCTATATTCGCTCTCTAGAGAAGTTAAGCTTTTCCTCAGAACGTTTTCTTCCTTTACACTTTTCCTTCTTTGAGCTCTTTCTATTAAGGTTTTAACAACGCTCATTTCTTGCTTTAAATTATCCAAGTTCTCTTCTAATTCGTGTAATTCCTTTCTCTGCTTCAAGTCGTCGTTTTCTGTAGAAGATTCTCTATCGCTTAAATTATCAAAATGATTTTCATGTGGTTTCAACTGAATAATTTCACCCAACTTGTTTTCAACAGCTTCAACTAAATCCTCGTCTACAAATTCAGATTCAGAACGTAGATCTGTGACAGATGGCGATGTTTTAACATTAACATGATAAGAATTTAATTGTTCTTCAGGATTACTTAAATATCGATAATACAAATCTGTAGCAAAAAATGATTGAGCGTCTTCATCTTCCATTGATTGGAATACAAATTGTTTGATTGTCGCAACTTGCATTTTAAATTCCTCTTCTTTCTTTTCATTCAAAAAATATTTCAATCTTGGAATAGCATCAAGCACAATCGCGAGGGTCTCTGCCCTCAATTCTAATTTCTTTATCAGATTTTCACATTCTTCCCTTGTTATCTCTTTTTGGCTCAAAAATGAATCACAATCAAAGTAAATTGCTAGAATGTCTTGCTGTTGCTTACTCGACTTCATGAATTCCTGAAAATACGTCAAGGCAACTTTATTTTCTAGTAT
>KE560857.1:0-32638 GCA_000442015.1 Rozella allomycis CSF55 | reverse complement strand
GGTGTTGTTCAATTAAATCTATCTAATTAATAAAATTTGCATAGTCGTTTTACTTTTTCCAATTTCTATCTAAATATATATGTATTCTGTTGTTTTATTATGGATATTCAATTGAGTCGGTAATTTGATACCGCCATAGAATACGTCAATCTAGAATGGGAAGAGTATCAATAAAAAATTACTTAATAATGTGAAGTGTACACTAGTGAACAATGATTTTAAAGGAACAATTTCCTTTATCCTTCATCCTTGGGTACAGGGTAGCCGTAAAGCGCGTGGGTATTTTTGAGCCATTTGCGCTAAATGATTTAACAAATTTTACTTGCATTAACTTTTTACAGCAATTCAAATGGACTATTTGTGCCAGGTCAAATCAAGGCTTACATCAGCAAAATTAGGTTCTTGCACCAACAACTGGGCACTAGGTTGGCTGTTTTTGGCTCAAAGATGCAATATATGTTACAAAATGAATAGACGAAAAGTAAAGTCTATTGACTGGAAGGCTGGAAAAGATTAAGAGTTCGTAGGAGATATAGTAAAGGTTTTGCATTCTGATGGTCCCAATAACTTAATATCCGGTTTCTATTCCGTTGATAAATTCAGATATGATCAATTTTATTCCAATTAAAAACAAAATTTGACGGTAACGAGTCATTATAATCGAGAAAAGTTGCCGGAAATGGGTCCATGTCTGAGAAAGTCTCTTTAAGTGGATGGATTTGTCAAATATAGATATCATTGAAATTACCAAACGCACACAAATGTATTCTTTTGGTGGTGATATTCGATTTTTAATCTGCGCAAACTGTGAAATTGGGTATCTAAATAATGCAAACAAGTCCATATTTCTAGCTACAGATAGAATTTTTAAAGGGGATGTATGATTAACTGATGGGGCAAGTGATATATATACTTTATTCTTCAAGTAATCTGTATTTGTACTTTATACTAATTCAAACTGGATGCATCTGACGCCAAACTCTTTCTCTTTTTCCAGATAAGTCGGAAAGCTTTGATATAACTGAATAGCTTCTGTCAGGGTGAGGTTCATAGACGGCAATAGAGACTCAATACCCTCCTTTATTAGCATCGATTCGAATGAATGGTAGTTCGTAACGCCAGTAACGACTGCGGACAAAGTCTCATTCTTATCCTCGTTTGGACTGAAAATAATCCTGTCGCCTACAGTCACTTTTAGCGCCTTTCCGTAGTTTGTTCTTCCTTCTTTCTTCTTTTGGCCAGAAGCGACTTTGTTAAAGTATGTTCTTTGTAAACTCATTCTGTGTTCCATCTTTAACTTACCCTTGTAGATAGGCGATCTTAATTTAGTTTGACTATAAATTCTATCCACCCCGATAAATCTATGATTCTATCCCATTTTGATTATACCGCCCAAATTTACCATAAGAAAGGAATGAACAAAGGCGAAATAGAAACAATTCAGGACAGCGAAGACCGTGGGAAAACAATTCAAACAAACTTCGCAACGAAAGATTTACAGCACAACTTAAATTAATCGAAAAATACAATAACTTTCTTGGAACCCATGTCTGTAGGCACCATGGCTGAAAAAAGAGTAAATTCATGATTTTATACCTGCCATTGATGAAAACTTAGGACAATATACATTAACTCTTTCTTAGTAGCAAAAATTATTTTATTTTACTACCACTTCCATAGAACCTTTCTTTCTGACCACAAAAGGACCATTTCCCATTCTTCTTCAGGACTATCACTCTTGAATAAAGGAACATCAAGTTTTCTATCATTGAATAGTAATTCACGGTGATTGAAATTTTCTGTAATCTGCTCTTTGAGTGTTGAACGATACTATGAGTACGAAGAGTGCCTGTTACGGAAATTGACCATTACCATTGAACGAACTCGGCTTAACCTGATACATACTTGAATCTGATAATCTGGTTGATATCTGGCGGGTTGTTTGCGGTAAGAAAAATTTACTATACGGTAAGTCACCGTAAGTGCCGGTAAACATTGCCTATGCGTGTACTGGCTCTTTGGTCCTTGCAGGTTTGCACGGTCTTGCTGTTTCCGCTAGTAGCCAGCTTTACACTGTGAACTTCAAGTCTTTTGGCGTGAGTAGGTAATTTATTAATATAGTGGTCGCTACTTTTCTTTGCTCAATGAATCATTATTTCCAATGTAGTCTCGTGAGTCCATACTGTCCAAAAGGCATTGATTAATATAAATAAATGCAAGTTTTTCTACTTTTTCGATACTTAAACGATTTCTTCTCTTTGAATGAATAAACTGATAAATGCTTCGTAAAGGCGTCTTGCAATTTCCGCCAGCCTGGGAAAATCGTTTCTGCCGTACTGGCACCAGTACTGTAACCGAATTAAGATTTGGAATCTAACCGTCTGTGTAGTCTTGCATTTCTCTTATTAAGTCCTGACGGATTAAACTTAATCCTCGGAACCATTGTTCTTGTATTTGCGTTCTTCTTCTTTCGCTTACAACAGTAAATTACCCAAGCCCGATGAGAAGTTTATAAATGCAAAGATAATTGACTGACAAGAGTGTCAGATTAGTTGTTACAAACTGTAATTAACTGGCCAATTCAAAAACAAACATCTGAAAAACAAACGGTTCAACATCAAATATCTGGAACATAACCAGCTCAATATCAAGCTTTCATTCGTAAAAGAAGAAGAATCGTTATAAAAGCTTCTATTGTTGGGCATTTTCCGAACGAGGTCGATGAATTGTCCAAGTTATCTTTCTTACACAATAAGCTATTTGATTTTGGCACTATTGATAACGGCATTTGAAAAAGAAACGCCCCAACGGGGGATCGAACCCCGAACCTTGCGGTTAAAAGCCGCACGCTCTACCGATTGAGCTATCAGGGCTTGGATTCCAAAAATGTAGACTAAATATTGACTAACTTGTCACAACTTAAGCGTTCTTTATTTTCCTATTTCACAATAATAACAGAACAAGGAGACTGATGAAATAAGTACTCTGAAATACTGTCATTCATTATTCTATTAAGAAATGTTCGTTAGAAGTACCTTTCAAAAAATGATTTTTGAACATCTGAAGCAACGATAAGTAGGTCTGCTCCAAATTTGTTAATATTTTCGATTAAAGCTTCTTCTGTGTCACCTTTTAATACTTTGATCTCATTTGCAATCTTGATTACAATGTCCATTAATCTTTACGTTGTAATCATTGAGCACCATTGCATAGTTTTTCAGTGTTTGAAAGGCATTTGATTCAATCTTATATTACAATGAATTATATTATACCTTATTCTGTGCCTCGGTCCACTTTGAAGATGAAAGGACCGACAACATTGTCATTTGTTTAACCGCAGAGGTGGATTGAATTACGCGCACTAGCTCTACCAAATCGTAATTAGGCTTTAATATATTCTCCAAAGCATACTGGAATGCCTATTCGAAAATATTCAATTTCCTACACGTTCAAATTGATTTTCCTCTGTTGACGTGATAATCACTCTTCGTTTACAATTCGAAGAAGACATTTTTAAAGTTGACGGTCATAAAGCTTAAATTTAAACTTACTACAGAGGCTGGGTTTCAGGGTATGGAAATTACTTTTGGAAGTATACCACTTGAAGAACTCTCACAGATGGAAAGGAGTAGCAGTCTTACATTTTCAGGTATTTGTAATACAAAATCTTTGACAACAGATGAAAAACCAGAGATTTCAGCCCCAAAAATCAAATCTTGGGCGAATTTGTTTAATGCCGATAAAACTGATAAAGTTGTTATTCTACAAGAGAAAGAGAGCATTAGAAGAAAGCAGAGAATTTTACCCAGAGGATTAATAAACGGTGGCAATTTATGCTACATGAATTCGGTACCCTTTATTCCAAACGTCACAAATAGATTTTACAACCCCTTGTTTTTAATGAAGCTTTTTTTGAAATGATTAAAACTCTGTCATTACAAATCTCATCTTCCTCTATTACAATTCTATTTGATGCCATGTAAGATGATTGATATAGCGGCATTCAGATTGTCCTTTTTGAACGAGTTTCGCATTGATGATACCAGAAATGATGATTCAGAATTTGGCAATCCATTTCTTCCTGAATATGTATACGACGCACTGAGAACCGTTAAGAGGTTGAATTCTTTGATTGTAAGGATTAAGTATCAGTCTTTTGAATTAGAGTGAGCAAGAAGATGCCCAAGAATTTTTAGGATTCCTTCTTGATGAGCTAAATGAAGAGATCCATCGTTCATCTCAAAGAAATAACAGAGAAGAAGAAGAAACGTCAGGTGACATGTGGAACGTAGTTGGGAAACGAAATAAAGTGGTCAAAGCTAGACATGTAACAATTTAAATATTTTATCATATCAAAGACGGAAATAAATAAATCTCTCGTCACTCAATTGTTTTGTGGAAAATATCGATCGGACATTACAGACAAGAAAAGTAACAAGAAAACTATCACAGTTGAGCCATTTCAGTTTCTACAGTTAGACATTCAAAAGGCACGATCATTGAAGGATGCATTAGATGAATTGGTTCGACCCGAAGTGATAACTAGCGGGAACAAGTCATTCATTAAACAAATGCGCTTAGAGCAACTGCCCAAAATACTCATAATTCATTTAAAAAGATTTATATATCATCCAACACTGGGCGTAACAAAAAATTTTGATTTTGTGGCTTATCCTGAAACATTGCAGTTTGATGCAAGTAAAACAACAAATTTGTAATCCTAGAACATTTATCTTTGAATCAATTAAACTTACCAAAATATAAGTTAACTTCTGGTAATTGATGACTTGTCGATGTTGAAATAGTGGTATATCATCACGGCTGGTCAACTAATGGTGGCCATTACACCTGCGATGTGCTATGGAAAGAATTTAATCGTTGGTTGCATTTCGATGATGAAACAATTTTACCCACAGATATAGACAATGTCTTAAAGGAGAAGCAGGATAGAAATGTGTACATTTTATTTTATGAAGCATTAGATTAAATAAAATTGATTTTAGTATTTGGGAAAGCTTGGATCTACTTTTGTGGCCCAGCCTTCGATGCCTCCAATTATATCCTTTACATTTTTGTAGCCCAAGTCTAGCAATTTCTTGACCGCTCTTTGCGAATTATTTCCACGACGACAAATACAGATTACTAGTTTATTTTTGACAAAAAATATACTTGTTTCATCTTTGCTTGGGCATACGCTTTGAATTTCGGAATCGATTTCTGTCAGAGACAAATTTATGCTACCGGGGAGGGCGCATATTTCAAATTGAAGAGCACTTCTCACATCAATAAGGAAATGCTTTTCAGACATGATGTTTTTGTAATCCTCGGGACTTAACCTGTATGAGGAATCAATTAGGCTTAAAGCAGGGGTCTAAGGATGTGACAGGGTTGTAATTACTTTATCATTAGCTTTCATATTGCAAAAAACTTCGAAATCAATTAGCTCTTTAATTTTAGGTTGATCGCCGCATACATCACAGTCTTTGTTTCGCGACCGTAGAGTCACCTTTCTTGTTGTCCCATCTTGCCCATTGAAGAGAAACATGTGCCCGCTATAACCTTTTATTTAATATTTAAAGACTTACTGCATGACCCTTGAGATATTATTTTAATCACTTCCATGGCCTGCATGCTACCGATGACTCCGCAAACTAGAAAAATCTAAAAGAAATAATTACCGGGACCTATTACACCCCCATCAGAACAATTTGTGACTGTTTCTTTGGGGGGAGGTACTGGAAAAAGGCATCTATAGCAAGGCCCATTCTCATAGTGATAGACAGTGAGTTGACCTTCCATTTTCAATGCACTTCCTGACACCAAGGGTTTGTGTAAGAGAACGCATGCATCATTTACCAAATACCTACTTAGTACGTTATCCGTGCAATCAACAACAACATCGCAACATTGCAAAATATCCAGACAATTGGATCGCCCCAATAAGACATTATGGACTATTACAGAACAATGAGGATTTAGATCTTTAATTTTTTGGGCTGCAGACTCAACCTTGCTGACGCCTAAGCTGGAGTGAGAATGAATAATTTGTCGATGCAAATTTGTTTCTTCAACAACATCATAATCAACAAGAACTAATTTCCCTGGATTGGAATATTAAGAAATAATATACCTATTCCAGCAGCAGCTAAATAAAAAGCACATGGGGAGCCTAAACCACCCATTCCAATTATTCCAACGGTGGAATCTTTTAACGCCTGTTGTCCTTTTCAAAGCTAGAGAAAAATATACCTTTTTTCCTTATTGTTGGGATAAGAATTTGTCTACTATATCTCGTTATCTCTTTATTCGTTAAAGACATGAAAAAGTATTATCGCCAGGGGATTTGGACGAAACAAAATTAGACAATGTTTCCATTAGTGTTAATGATTAACACAAATTCAAATAAATTGAATGTTAAAATGGCTATAAATTAAATGCTTTATTTCTTTGGGGCAGCACGATAGACACCGACAACCAAAGCATGATCACGCTCATAAGGCTCCAAGGTGAGTTGTTCTCTTGGTTTTATTTTCTCTTCTTTCAATTTATTAACTTCGCTGGCGAAAACAGTCGCAGCATCAACGGTTGAATCAATACAGTTAGCTTTAATAGAAATGACGACGTGCCCTTCGTTCTTTAAAAAGTTGTGGGCGTTCAAGGCGACGATACGCCCTTGATCAGGTTGAGCCACATCAGCAAAAATGACGTCAACCATTCCAATGAGCATTCGATATTTGTGTGGGTGACGAGCGTCTTCGACAATTGGAATGACGTTTGTTCTTTTCTTGGCCATGTTGACTAAATCTCTGCCAGAGCGATGGGAGAATTCTACTGCGTACACAAGACCAGTTGGTCCAACGATATCCGCAACGTGTGAAACTGTCGTACCGTTAGCAGCACCCAAGTAAAGGACTTTCTTTCCTGGCGCTATGTGGATGTTTTCAATGCCTCCTAAAATACCAGCAGCTAATTTAGATCTGAATGGATTCCACACGCGATATTCTGTTTTAGTTCCGTCGGCATTGTCAACCGAAATTCTCTTCTCTCCATAAACACTTTCGCCTGGCACCAAGTTCTTTGTAACAAGCAAATCTTCTTTTCCGCGGGCAACATACACTCCTTCATGTCTATGTGGCTCAACAATAACTTTGGATCCTAAACCAGCCTTTCCTCTTCCTCTTGGAGCTCCACGACCACGGCCGCCTCTATCTCCTCCACGACTGCCACCGCGACTTCCACCACGACCTCCTCTGTCTCCACCGCGACCAGAAAATCCACCTCGACTTCCTCCTCGGCCTCCTCCTCTAGAACCTCCACGTCCTCCACGATCTGAAAATCCGCCACGTCCTCCGCGTGTCATTCCTCCTCCACGATCACCTAAAAATTAGAACAATTCTTTCAAAAATCACATAAATAATTAAACGTAAAATATCAAAATTAAACATATTTTACCGAATCCGCGACCCATTTTTTCTTTGCAAGGGTTCGATATCAGCCACATAAACAATAACCGCGAATAAAAACAAACACAATAAAAATAGGTCCAAAATAATTTGTCTATTTTAAATATTAAATATGAAAATTTAAGATTTTCCCAGCCAAATTGTCATTGTTAGTTACAGTTCTACCATTAAAACTGTTTAAATTTCAATCCTCATTCCTCTGTCATTATATATTACCAAAAGGCACATCTGATTGAAGCTGTTATATTTTTGGAATTTTCAAAAATGGATCGATTAAAAGATGCACCTATTTTTAGACCAACTTTTGAAGAGTTTCAAAATTTTAACGAATATGTCAATAAAATAAAAGAGGACGCTCAAGATTATGGGATATGCAAAATAATTCCACCCAAAAATTGGTCCACAACTGATTATTCAAAATGTTTCATGTGCCCGGGGCCAAATAATGCATCGCCAAACTCTTCCATATCTAAAGAATGTACAGCATTCGTCAAAAATATATCAATCAAAAGTCCAATTGAACAACAATTTATTGGCTCAAATGGTATTTATCGTGTTATAAATATTGAAAAGAAAGTTCGCTATTCCATTGATCAACTTCAACGTTACTGTGAAAGCACGGGGAAAACACCGCCTAATGTAACTGAAAGAATGTATAATAAACTGAAACCTGATACAAGCAAACAAGAATCATACTATAACTGCCTGGAATCAGCTTATTGGAAATCCCTTTCAAATAATTCTTCAATTTATGGCGCAGACCTAGATGCCTCATTGATGGTTCTAGATCAGAGTTTGAGCCGTAAGATGATATTCTTAGTTTTATAGAATGGAATTTAAGTAAATTGGATGACCAATTGAAATGTCTGACGAACAAAATACCGGGAGTTAATACTCCGTATTTGTATTTTGGTACTTGGAAAGCCACATTTGCATGGCATGTAGAAGATTTAGATCTTTATTCCATTAATTATATGCATTTTGGCGAGCCAAAACAATGGTACGCGATTCCCCGGGCTTTTAAACGTCGTTTTGAAGAGTTAATGAAGAGTAATAAAATTCCAATGGCGTTAAAGATATATTTTCTCGGGATTTTCAAGTGTGCCCAGAATTTCTGAGACACAAGAGTGTGCTTGTGTCGCCAATTTTCTTGAGAAAAAATGGCATACCCGTTGTGAGAATGCGACATTATCCTGGTAATTAATTCAAAACTAATTAAAAAGGGGAGTTTATGATAACATTTCCATATGGATATCATGCAGGGTTTAATTATGGATTCAATGCAGCTGAAGCAATAAATTTTGCCCTTGAAGATTGGGTAACGAATTATGGGCTTGCAGCACGCTCATGTAAATGTAGACCTGATAGTGTTAAAATGGACAAGGAAAAGTTGCTGGAGATGATTCAAGTTGGCAATATTGACAAGAGACGAAATGGGATTGTGACTTTAAAGTTGAATGCTGTTAATGATCGTAAATATTGTGACATTTGCCTAAAGCCTGGTGATGTGAGGAGAATTCAGAGAAAGAAACCGGGGACGCTTGTTCTTCGACAAGGGTTCTGTATTGCACATGATTCATGCTTGAGTAGTTTGGAAAAAGGAGAAATAAGTTATGATAAAGTAAGCTGAATATTTGAATTTGTATATTAGAAATGTGAAATTTGTTGGAATGATCGCCAGAACTCTGGTATATTAACTCCGTATGAAAAGTCTCTTGTTGGCATAACGATTAATAGTTGTGGGGGATTTAAGCACTGGAATTGCGTAGAAAATAATGTTTAAATAAAGAATTCTTTGCATTTAATTTTTAAAGTGAGTAAAAACTAGATGTACAATTTGAGAAACTACAATTTAAAAAAGTAGGTTAAAAAACTAGAACTACAGTTTAAAAAACTAAAAATACAATTTAAAAAACTAGAAATACAATTTATTTATCTTCTTCTCTTGCTTATAGGTTTAGAAATTTTCCTTTCACTTTTTACGCCCATTGTAAAACCTGTTGGAGTGTTGTTACCGCTCTGACCAAACTGGAATGGCGCATTAGACATGGCAGGTGAATTTGTATTGTTTAAAGATCCAAAAGGCATCGAAGTTGAAACTGGCGAATTTGTAAAGCTGTTTGAATTATTTTGTAAAGAATTAATGGCTGGAGCAGCACCAAAAGTAAATTGCGGTGGCTGACTTGTAAAAGCATTAGATATTTGAGGATTATCGTTTGTAGTAAAAGCAGGAGCAGAATTAAAAGTGGTTGATGTAGAGTTTAATGTAGATGCAGGTGCCGAGTTGAAAGAAGATGAAAAGCCGAATTGTGGTGGCGCGGTATTGGTGGTGTTTGTGGCGCCAAAAGTAAAAGAAGGTTTTGAATCGACAGTTGAATTAGTATTAGAGAATGAATAAAAATTGTTGGCAGGAAGAGAATTGTTGTTTGTATTGAAGGAAGTAAAGGTATTATTCGTGAAAGTTGGTGCTGCCATTGACGTTGACGTTGACGTTGACGTTGGAGTAGGCATCGTTGTAGACATTGGTGTTGTTGTAGGAATTGTAGACGTTGGTGCTGTTGTAGGAAATGATGACGTTGAAGTTGTAGTAGGCATCGTTGTAGACATTGATGTTGTTGTAGGAAATGAAGACGTTGACGTTGTAGTAGGCATCGCTGTAGAAATTGATGTTGTTGTACTCGTTGGAGCAACTGAAGTCGATGTAGGCAGACCACTTGTAAAAGTATTCGCTGTAGAGGCTGTAGAAAGGCCACTTGTTAAATCATTTGAAGAAAGACCATTAGATGTACCCGCTGTAGTCGCTGTAGAAAGTCCATTAGTTGTACCCGCTGTACTCGTTGTAAAGTTGGCTGCACTCGTGAAACCACTCGTCGCTGGCGTTGATGAGAATGTAAAGGATGAAACGTTGTTGACGTTGCTGCTTCCACTGTTAAAAGTAAAGCCAGAAGAAACGGTTGAATTCTTAATGTCAAAAGGCTTTTCACTTGAAATGTTGGATTCTTCTTTCGTATTTGAAGTGCCAAATTTAAATGGTTCCAAACCTTCGGATTTTAATTTTGAATCTCCAAATGAAAAAGTAGGCACCTTTTTTTCTTTACTTTTTTCTTCTGCATTCTTTGATAGATCTATCAGTGGCAAAGCTTCTTTAGCAAGAGAAGATTCTGGTTCTTTAATTTTCTTGGAGACATTTTCATTTTCAAATCTAAGATCTAGTTGTGGCTTGGTATCCATTTCTATTTTTGAATCTTTTTGTTTTTCTAGATTTCCAAATTGAAATTTAGGTAGATCGCCGCCAAACTGGAAAGATTTTTCCTTTCCACCAAACTGGTAAGATTTCTCTTCTTTACCGCCAAATTGGAAAGATTTCTCTTCTTTACCGCCAAATTGGAAAGATTTCTCTTCTTTACCGCCAAATTGGAAAGATTTCTCTTCTTTACCGCCAAATTGGAAAGATTTCTCTTCTTTACCGCCAAATTGGAAAGATTTCTCTTCTTTACCGCCAAATTGGAAAGATTTCTCTTCTTTACCGCCAAATTGGAAAGATTTCTCTTCTTTACCGCCAAATTGGAAAGATTTCTCTTCTTTACCGCCAAATTGGAAAGATTTCTCTTCTTTACCGCCAAATTGGAAAGATTTCTCTTCTTTACCGCCAAATTGGAAAGATTTCTCTTCTTTACCGCCAAATTGGAAAGATTTCTCTTCTTTACCGCCAAATTGGAAAGATTTCTCTTCTTTACCGCCAAATTGGAAAGATTTCTCTTCTTTACCGCCAAATTGGAAAGATTTCTCTTCTTTACCGCCAAATTGGAAAGATTTCTCTTCTTTACCGCCAAATTGGAAAGATTTCTCTTCTTTACCGCCAAATTGGAAAGATTTCTCTTCTTTACCGCCAAATTGGAAAGATTTCTCTTCTTTTCCACCAAACTGGAAAGATTGAATCTTTTCTTCCTTTTTGTCACTCGATTGATTTTCTTTTCCAAACTCAAATTTAATGTTTTGAAATTTCGAACTCTCTTCTTTATTTTGCATGAAAGAAAAATTTTCTTTTTCATTTATTAATATTTTTTCATTTATTAAATTCTTTTCATCTTTCAACATTCTCTTTTCATTCTTTTCTTCTAAAATCTTCTTTTCATCTAAAATCTTCTTTCCTTCCTTTGGACTGGTTTCAAATATAATCTCATCTAGTTTGGGAATTAACGAAATTTCATTAGTTTGAATGCTAATCTCCTTTTTCTCAACTGCCGGGGCTTCCAACGTTATAATTTCATATTCATCACAAATTTCTTTCGCTGAAAATCTATTTTTACTTTTTCTTTCATATGGCACTTGTTTTTTCACTTTATTTTTTCTTTTCCTTCTCTCCGGCTTTTCGGGTACTGTCTCAATGTTCTTTACAATCTTTTTGATATTTTTAGTTTCTTCATCTACAATTTTCTCAACTCTTAGAAATTCACTCGTTTCTTTTTCTTCTTTCTTATCCAACACACCTCCCTTGATCAACGACACTAAAAATTCTTGCTCTCTTTCAGTCAACGCCTCATTTCCTTTTTGTCGGAAAAATTGAAACAAAAATTCATTCGTCTTTTTGGTTTCCTCTGTAATCTCTGGCGGTGCTATATTCTTCACATTTTTCTCTAAAATAATCTCAACTTGCTCTTTTTCGCTATTTTCTTCTTGTTCTACAGCCATCTTTTCTTCTTCTACTGACCCAAATAACTCTTCCCTTTCTCTTCCTTGAAATGGATTTAAAAACCCAAAAAATACCTCCTTTATTCTACTAAAAAATGGTTTTCTTTCTACTGCATTTATCTTTCTACAAAAATAATTTTTTTTACTTTGGGTTTTCTCAAATATGGCTTGGAATGAACTATTCTTCTCCTCTTTTGTATATCTTTCATATTCTATTTTCTAAAGACAAGGGTTTAATTTGGCGCGAAACTCGTTCAAAATAAACAATAATCCTAACGATTCACATCAATATTCAAAGTTAAAAATTTAAAATCAAAAATCATTCATTTTATTCAACTATCTCCTCGATCACTCTCAACTTTCAGATTTTCATGGAATTTCTTCACCTTTCCATACCACACCATTGTATTCTCCTTTTGTCTCTCATAATCAATAGTTGATTTCAAAAATTCTTCATTTATTTGATCATCAACAGTCCCTTCACCACAGCCGAATTTCTCACTCTCCACTTCCATGGCTATATGTTCCAACGCAAGCAATATATGCTGCTTTTGAGGACTACTACCTTCCATTCAAATAATCGAATTTCAGAATTCAAAATTCAAAATGATCAATGACCTTACTCTTGCTTTAATAGGCGCCTTTTATCTCGGTTTGCCGGTTTATTTACTACTTAAATACTACGGAAAAGTTGTCGGTATTTCTGGAATCATTAAATCATGCATCCTAGAACCCAGAGATTCAAAATGGAAATTGTTCTTTCTTTCAGGGCTATTATCCGCTGGCTTATTATTACGTCTATTCACACCAGCGCTATTAGGGTGGTAAAATATTTATTTTGGTTCACTTATCAGGTATGACTATGGGCAAGCAAACTTGCCTAGATTTGCATTAGGTGGATTTTTAGTAGGTTATGGAGCCAGAAAAGCATGCGGTTGTACTTCTGGGCATATGCTTTGTGGGCTTTCAAGGCTATCAATTAGATCAATATTTGCTACACTAATGTTCTTTACAAATGCAATGATTGCCGTGTATCTATTCCCAAATAATTCCGTGTGGTCCGACAATTTTCAATTCAAATATTCCACTTTGTTCCTTTCACTCATATTTTTAATATTTTCTGTCATTTGGGCTAAAAAGATAATGTCTACAAGCTTAAACTTTGCTGCGTTTTATGCCGGTCTGTTATTTGGGACTGGTTTAGGTCTTACGGGAATGGTTAAGTCTTCATCTGTATTAGGTTTCCTATCTATATTTTCTGAACCATCTCTCTTCAACCCAAACCTATTAATGATTATCCTGGGCGCCATTGCTCCTAATTTGGTAGCATACAGACGAGAAATCAGGAAAATGAAGAAACCTGTACTGGAAGATGAATTTGCCACTCCATCTAAATGCAGCGTGGATACCGACTTGATCATAGGCTCCTCTATTTTTGGCTTTGGATGGGGACTTTGCGGTATTTGCCCCGGCCCAGCCTTGATCCAATTATTTACATTCCAAAGCCAAATTTATCTTTTTGTTTTAACAATGATAACTGGTTTATTAATAAAATAATCATCTGTCTGTTAAAAGCTTCCTCTTCTGGCTAGGTTGGATCTAGCTGAAGTTCTATATGTGTATCTATACGGCTTTTTTATTACTCAGTATGTAATTACTCTTTGAGACTCCTGCTTAGCCAATACGAAGAACGGAATCGATAGCACAACGAAGCTAAAGACCATGGTTAGCAAAGTTGCTGCTAATACACCCTTTATCAAGCTACACCTTATGAATCATTACGAAAAACGATCCCTCGATAGCATTTGCCGGCTTTAGACTAAAGAGGACTTGGTTAAACAAACTTGGAAAATTAAAGAGGTAGTCTTCACTTTCTTTAAGGCGGTAACCAATGTATATCCACAGTGGAACAAACAACATGTATACGATTTTTGAGAGTGACATGATGAAATTTCCCTAAGAAAACGATGAAAGTTGAAATACGGTCAAATATACATTCAGTAAGTAAAGATAATGCCACTTTAATAATTCCTACAATACACTGTGTTCCTGATCATAGTCTAAATGAGCGCTTCGACATACAGTAACTTTTTAAAGTACAAAGTACTTAGTGTTATTAATCCAAATAGGCTGGCACATTTTTTGTATTATTTTGTTAATCGGATCAAGAGTCAGAAGGTTATTTTCTATTTTCCTGGTTTGCCTGGCCAGTACAAGATTTTGGCGTTTGTTTCATTGTATTACTTAATTGCTTATTTGTTTTAGCATTTTTAATACGACAGAAAAGGAAATACAATTTGTTATTGAAGATCCTGTAGAGAGAAACGATTGCTTTGCTTATACTCAATGGCTTGACATGAATTCATGATCAGGTAGTTCTTGAATTAGATGCTCTCTTGTGTGAATGAAATAGCTATTGTATGATTAATTGGTTAGGTTTTTGAAATAAAATAGGACAAACGATTTGAAAATTTGGGTTCTTTATATTTATTGTCATTGTGAATCCGGCTCTATAGATGATTGATTAAATTGAAATTGAATAATTTATACTTAACCGACACATATCGTCTTTTTGGACTTGTTTTCATAACGTAGACCAATGTACAATTAAAAGGCGCCAACAAGGCATGCGAAAAAAGCTTTAGCTGTAAATTAACCTCTTTATTTACGCCTTTTATTGACGCCTAGACCTGAATATGCTAATCGCAGTGGCTATTGCCGTAATTCCAGCCACTATAGGAGTAGCATGACCAATGAAGAGTTGTATACCCGATGGTGTGAGGCTTTCTACCATTTCTTCCAATTTATTAACTCGTGATTTTAAGACGGCAAGCTCTTTCAATAAATCTACTTCTTCAGTGCTTTCTCCTTCAGCAAGGTGCGATTTTTCCTTTTGTTCGATCTTGCATAATATTTTATTAACAGCCTTGAATGAATTAGGAAGAGCTTTTGTAGCGACTTATTTGTTTGCAAAAATTGGGCTTACCAAATTTGATCACACTTTTAGGGATCCATCCACCCAAGTCACCGTCTGCGATTTGAATTAGTTTACATCTATTAGAAGTGCTTTTAATACATATTTGACCGGCTATGCCAGCTTCCATTCTAACAATTCCTTCAGACGATAGATCAGGACAATCTGGGTGAGTAATGCTCTTTGTAACATTCAGTAATCTGCCATCAGGGAGCTTTGTAACATGAGAAAGAAGAACTACGTCTCTCGCACTGGTAGGCCAAACAGGTTTCATTCTAACATAAACTATTCTGGTGAATTTGTCTACCTCCTCAACTACACGCGCGAATTCACACAATTCGTCCCATTTAGGCCTTTCCATGGGATCTGAAAGGAGGTCAAAACATGATTCGGCACAATTTTGGAGTGAAGCGTGTATTCTGAAGCAGCATTGCGACCTCTTATTCTGATAAATTTGAATATCATCATTATCAACAGTGCTTTCCCATTCATTTGGATCTAAAGGAGAATCAAATACTTTAAGAATCCCTTCTACCATGTCTTTAATATCATTTTTAAAAATATTGTTTTGCGAATCCGAATCGGCAGTAAGTGCAACTTTCTCGGCAGTTGCAGTTATTGAGGTTTGGGGCGATATGCTAGTCATTGAATTGTAATTTTTGAATATGTAGAAGAAGGCTAAAATTTGAGACAATATAAGATGCAGAAGATCGAAATTTAGAGGTTTCAAGTAGTCTTGTTAGTTAAAATGTAAATGCCTACATGCGGTTAGTAATCCAATTAATGAAAAGATAAATTGAATACTTTTATCTCTGCTTGAAATGCCTTTTGTAAAGTTTCATATTCCTTTTTACTCTTTTTTAGCAATTCCTTGGATACCATGTAGTACTTGAGATTTTCTAAATCAAAAAGTCTAATTGTTAGATCTGTAAGTCAATTTAAAAACCTGGTTTGTATTCAACACACATGAAAACTGCGAGAAAAAAATAGTACAATTGGCAAATTAATGTTAGATTTAAGTTAAATACTATTAAGTGTCAATTTTCACATTCAAATTATTTGACATTTTGATTTATTCGTTTAGCTCGTCTTGTTCCAAACAAGCACTTAATTTCTTATAGAGCCTTGCTTGGATACCTTTTCTGGAATGTTGCAAGAGAGAATAGCAGAAACACTTTTAGAACACATCGGAGGAAAAAGATTAGATTCATATATCGAGAAATCAATAATTGATTATATTAAGGACTCGAGTAAGTTACACCAAACCCTTCAAATTGAGACAATATTAAAAGAATACTCGAAGTTTACTCCCATGACTCTGATCTATCGTTAAAGGCTTTAATTGAAATTGTAGAATGGCGGATTCAAAATAAAATTGATTCATATCTGAACAATGAAAATGTCCCTGCTCAATTTAAATCTGACCCATTGATATTTTATAGAAACAGGGATAAGACAGGTCGCACAATAGGGTACGTAAATGCATAAAATTAGAAAGATGGGTAAATCTAAAGTACTTTAAAAAATCATATCTAAATAATTTTGATGAGTTTAAGAAATACCTCTACTTTATTCTGGAAAGTGGACGGGTGGCAATCAAACCGATGATGGATTTTACAGTTGTAGTAAATCTGGAGGGGTTTAGTTTAAGTCAAGTGGTAATAACTGTTTGTGTCTTAAACAGGACTTTAGTTTGGCACCGATCTTACTTGACATAGCTTTTAAATACTATCCAGGATATGTAAATCAAGGTGAGACTAATTATTAAATGTATATTTATAGTCTTTATAATTGACATGCCATGGATATTAAATGGCGTTTGGAATCTAGTGAAGAAAATGCTTCCAGACAATTTTCAAAAGAAGATTATTTTTGTGAAAAAGAATGAATTAGAATTGTACATAGAAAAAGAAAATATTCTATCTAGTAATTTAGTTTGCAAATATTTTACTACAGGCTTTGGTGGTTTAGATTCTTTTATATTTTCATTTGACACATGTGAATGCTTTATTGAACCTTATACTTTGGGCGATACAAGTATTAATGAAGAGATTGAGTCGAGTTCAAGAGATAGTCTCTATTTTGATGCCATGTCCAATATTTCAGATGAAGGGCCCAATGACGATAAGGAGACGAATGAAGTACATGAACCATTTTGTCCAGAAGTTTCTCGCGTGAAAGTTGAATCTGCTGTTTGTGAAGACCTGAATAGTGTACAGAAAAAACTTTCGTCAATAGAATCATCAATTTCTAATAAAAATTCTAATCCGAAAAAGTCATTTATCAATCAGAAAACAATTAAGAGAATCCTCCTCTTTTTTACGGTCATCTTTGTTGCTTACATGCTCAGAAAAAGAACACGAAGGATATTTTGAAATAAAGCTCAAATTTTATTTATTTGCTTTAACAATTTTGTTAACCATTTCTTCCTTATTAATCAAGTGGTTAGTTTTAACTAAAAGAGTTAAAATGTCATTGACCTTTGTGGACCATTCATTCAAAACTTCCTCCTTTTTCCTCGCAAGACGAAAGTTTATTATTCCCAAAGGCCTATCCATTTTAGCCTGGATGGTCTTTGCAACCACCATTTTGGAGAAAGCTTCTTCAGCTTCCTGAATTTTATTAAATCTAAAAACTTACATCGGCATTCAACTCTAAAAGTTGAACAAAACGCTTAAAAGAGATACACTCATAATGCGAGTTTATCACGCGAATATTCTAACTCGGGCTTACTAGTTTTATTTACATGCTCTACAATTCGATCCTTTAAATCATTCCATCTCTTTTGGCCTTCAACTCCTGAAAATGCTGCGAGCGTTTGCTTTTCTTGTGCAAAGGCGTCCTGGACAACAACCCAGCGAAGTAGCTCTGTGGTCGACAAACATTTCAACAATTCCCTGTTTTATTAAATAGAAAATAACAATTTTACTTGTAAATAGGAAGATTATTTAAATTTTTATCAAGGTAAATGTGATGCAAAAGATCCACTTGCTCATTTGAAAATGGCGCCAAGGCAACAAACATCGCCACATGACGTAGTGTCTATAATTTTGAAAATTAGTCATTACGTCTGTATACTTCATAGAATCTTCCTTGATCGATTTGCATTGATAAATCTGTTGATAATACTTGCATATATCCAAGTATGAATTGTCATGCAAACCAATTTGGATCATCAAGTGGTAAAATCTAAGCTTGAGATCCTCGAGTCACGCATTTATTATAAAGTTACTTCATTTTCATCTTCTTGAAGAAATTTAGAACTTATTTTCTTGCTAATGACTTGCGTTTTCACAAAGTCTTTAATGGCGAGTCCAAGCCTCATTTGCTCAAGAATAAAATCAACTTTCTCGCGCTTATCCATTGATCCAAAAGTTTCAATTTGTAATTCATGAAGAATTTCGGTTGCTTCTTTAAGATTCCCTTCTTGCTCTTTAAGTCCAGAAAGCATTTTAGTTAATCTAGCTCTCTCAACCTCTACGAAAATCTTTCCTTCAGTAACAGAACGAAGAGTGTTGATCAAGTCTAATTTGATAGACATGTTTGGGGTTTGGTCAACCATTGAAACAGCTTTTTGAACCATGACAGTAATAGCCTATTAAGCTTAACATTTCTTAATACTTGCTTTAACTGGCCTCGCTTCTTTGAGAGAAGTAAAAGATTATCATTAACAGCTTTCCAATCAGATAGTTGCTGGTTCACAGTTATTATCTTTACTAGCAATTTTCCTGTAGAGAACGCATCGCCAGCCTATTTTTTATACACTTTAAAATATCATACCAATCTGGTTTGCTTTTCAAGTGAAAATAGAGACTCCAAGGCTTCAGATGGGTTTCCAGCCTAATATTCAAGCTTTTAAAATGTTACCAGGAGTTTTTTATCACAAAGAGATATAGTAGCATCTGTTTCTACTGAAAAATCACGCTCCATTTTAACGTCTCCCATACTCTGTAAATTGGATGTCCTAACAAGGGTTAGAAAACCTCTAAAACATTTTGAAAAGAAAAGGGAATTTATTTATTAATTAATGTTAATGAATTTGGTTATGTCAAAGTCGTCAGAGACAGAGTTATTATACCCATCGAGAAAGTTCTCATCAAACTTGCAGTCCTCATTAAGACCAAGAGAATCAGTCAAATCTTGCAAATTAGTTTCCAAAATGTCAATATCTTCATTGATTCCCTGAATGTCATTTTTAGTTTGAGAAATTTTGAAATCCATATTAGAAATTTTATCCTCTGGCAATTCCATCACTTTATCGGATGACGACTGAGGAATATTTTTATTTGTGTTTAATAAATCATTAGCTTGGATCATTAAGTGTCTCTTCTTGCTCTTTGGAAGAATAGAAGACGACCTGTCGTTGGCAAACATTTGCCCAAGAAATCTAACAATTTTATTGATCATTTCTTCTTGCTTCATATGTCTTTCCCTTGCAGCAATTGATTCTGACCATAAAAGTTGATTGTCTCTTTGCAGATTCTTTAATTCTTCGGTAATATTCAGCTGTTGTTGCTTTATAGTTGACAATTCATTCAATAGCATTTTAACATCCATGCTTTCTTTTTCGTCGGAGCTTTCTTTTCCAGTTTTCCGCTTCAAGAAACAAAGCAATTCTGGCTTGTTCTTTTTAAATAGATCATTGGCAAACTCCCAATAATCAGGAGTGTTGTCTCCAGCTATCAAAACCCCTTGTTGCAAATGAGGGACTTTGTGAAAGCCGTACATATTTAATTGTCGGACAAAACTGGTAAAATTTCCATGTTTAAAAAATCGGGGCAAAACCTCTCTTGAAAAGTCATCTGGCTTGGTAACTAATATTAAGAGAGAAAAATTAAATACCAATAAAAGAATTTCCGCTGTCGCTCCATCTTATTAGATGACTTGATGAAGAATCACTGACCATGCTAAAATACAGCAAATAATTTTCACTTACTTGTACAGTTTGTTAAGAAAAGCGGGTACTGTTTTCGGATCTGTAATAGGAACAAATCCATCGTTCTGGGTTGCTGCAGGTGTGAAAAGGGAGGGAGAAGTTGTAAAACCCATATTTTCCATTTAGCTTTGTTTGGATGACTCAGCCACGATAGCATCTTTAAGGCGATTGAAAATGTGATTTAATCATTCACTCTTGTTTCTTATGATAAAACCTACTGTCTGTAAAGCACTATTTTTATTTATAATTTTTGCGTTCTAGTTTTACAGACTAATGTACAGCGTAATTAACAAGGATAATACCATAATCAAATGCAAGTTGCACAAAAGACTTGTGCTTGAAGATTGACCATACTTGGGGTCGCTTGCAGTACCTTTAACAACCACATCATCCAATAATTGCCAAGAAGTTCTTGTTTGTCCAACGACGGCTGCTTTAAATGTAATATCCCCTGCATTTCCATTTGGCGCTTTCCATGAGAAACTGATTGGAACTGTTTTTGGATCATTTGAGGTGTGTGTTAAGACCCCGCTCGACTTATCGCAAGTGGGATTCTTGTGCTCTTGATCCGGGATTGTAAAAGTTCCAATGTTGCCAAAACTTGAAGATGACCAAAGTAATATCCCAATGTATGTTGATGGCCCATCCAAAGTCAATGTGATCGTTCCAGATGCTTTGTAAGTCGAGTTGTCCGCTGATAATACGAATCCAAGGGCTGTATTTGACCCGCCCATTCCAGAGCTCATGGTGGCTTGATTTACTGAACATACAGGAGCACCATTAGAATTGCAAGCAACTAGACATAAAAATGCACAAAAAGTTAATATTGAACGTATAATAGACATGTAAACAATGAAATATCATAACATTGATTATTTATTTTTGAAAGTGAAACTTTTGTTCCCAGAGTTTGGCTTGGTGGAAAGGCGTTTCTTTTGTTTGAATGCAACTTCGGACTTTTCCTTGAATGGATTAAAAACTAATTAAAAATAGAAATATTTTTTACTTTTTCTCTTTTTTGATTTATTTCCAGTGTCCAAATTTTGTTTAAGAATTGAATAGTCGACTTTATCTTCTTGAGCAGGTGATTCCTCCTCGATGTCTTGGTCCACAACAGCGGCTTGTTTCTTTGCAAATTCGCTTAGAATAGAATCCAAAGACTTTGAGGAAGTGCCCTTTTTTAAATCATTCAAAGTCACCACAGAATCAACGGGAATTTCTTCCTTTACGGGAACCGCCTCTTCTTTGGGTGGCTGCGCTGTAAAATTGTTATCGTCATCAGCAATCTCATCCATAAATTCGTTCCAAGGTTCTAAAACATTCTTAAATGAATCCATTATTTCGTTAGGTAATGAAATTGGTACTTCAATCTTCTCCAGGACTGCAAGGAACTGGGATTTCACTGATGAATTCAACATTTTAACTTTAGAATTAGAATCTCCGCCAGCTTCATTTTTAACAACTTGTTGTACATTAGCGACATCTTCAATTCTCTCTTTCAGATTTTCCTCGTCAATGACCTGCTCAGCCACTTCTGTTTCAGAAATTTCGGAGTTCGACTCAAAAATGGTGTGATTGCTTTCTGCCATTGTTTCAAGGTTTTGAAATTGCTCGATTTGATCATTTTTCTTAGTTTCATATTCATCTAATACACGCGAAATTAATAGTGATAAATCATTTGCGTGCAGGCGCACCAATGGTGGAACTGGATTACAACAGCCAAGAATTTGTGGTACGTTTTTAGGAGCTCTTTCTGCTATTCTAAATAGCATATGATTAGGTAAAACATAATGGGTGCTTTCATCTTGCTCTCTAGCAAGTTGGTCACGCCAACGATGCAGAGCCTGGAACACTTTCAGTAGGCGTGGCTCTAGATTTCTATTGTATTTTTTATATAAATTGAACCAAGAAACATCTGAATAAATTTCTTTTTCATATCGCTTCAGAGTCAAATCATTGCTTTTAGATAGAACCTTGTGGAGTGGATCGTATTCAGTCTCAGACTTTCGCTTTTCAATCAACTCATTTTTCATATTATCATAAATGTATAAAAGGTAGTGAGTGTCTTCGCGGGCGTATTTTACCATTTCCTCAGGTAGTGGGCGAATACGCCAGTCTGCTAGTTGGTACTTTTTATCCACCTTAATACCAGCATAATGGCTCAAAAGATACGCCAAGGAATGCGATGGACAACTCAATTCCTTGGATGCAAAGTACGTGTCAAACATGTTAACTATATAAAGTCCAAAATCTCTTTGAAGCCAAATAATATCAGAATCAGCACCGTGTAATACTTTAACTATGTTTGGATTAGCAAAAACAACATTCAATTGATGAAGAAAGTGGCGTAGCTCAAGGGTGTCAACGATAAAATCCTTTTGGCGCGAAGAAATTTGCATCAGACAAACGAATCCCTGGTAAGATCTATAGCTATGATTCTCTAAATCTATTGCAATAACGCTTTCTCCCTCCAAATCCTTAATTAACGCTAACAACTGCTCTTCAGTATTGACCATTAGAAGTGGCGTCTCTTCCAGAGATTTGTATATTTCTGGAACACACTCTTGGATCGCGTGTTCAGGTAAATTTAAATTTCTTATTTCATACTCGTAAGGATGGCCATGTTGTTTGACAAAACCGTTTCCCACCCCTAGGGATTGAATGTGAGATTGTAAATGGTCAGGTATTTCGGCCGAAACGTTTTCATTGTTAGAATCTATATAATAAATAAAACAGTAGCATTACAGTTTGGAAGAGGAACGAGAGCGTGCGGTTTGTTCTTTAACTTTGGTATGAATGGAGTCATAGAGTTGTCGATTTGATCTTTGAAACGCAATTGTGGCCTTGAAATATTTTGTGCGTGAATAAACTTTGTGGATTTGTTTCCATTTTGAACACTTATAGACACAGCAGATGATTGCTTGGCATTTACAGGCGTCATGTCCTTCCCACTAGCTTTAATTTTCTCAACTTCAATCGTGGCATCCTATGTGACTAAAATATACTACATTTACAATTCTCTCAAGAATATGGTCGGTAACTTCAATAACTCTGTCATAGGAATCAACAACGTGTTCAACATTCTCAACATTTAAATATTCTGGTAGGTCCAAAAATTGAGACTCTAAGGCTATTAATTTTCGGCCAATGGAAAGTATTTTTTGAGCAGATTTCTCCAAACGTTCTCCTATTGCAGGTGAAGTAGCTAAATGAAACGGTAAATCAACATGTTTAGTGTAAAGCTGGTTGCTCTGCTTAACTAGAGATATCGTATGCTTCACGAAATTTTCTTCCATAATGTGGCTAGGTTCATTCACTCACTTCTTTCACATAATAAAATACAAGCCAATGATTAAGATGATCATTTTAAGATTTAAATTTATATCTATTTTATTAACCGATCAGGAAACAATGTCATGCCAAAATTTCGTAATTTATAGGTAGTAATGGACGACGATATGAAAACAGAGTCCAGCACTTCCACTAATCAAATCCCTTTAAAACGGGGTAGAGGACGACCTAGGAAATATCCTTCCTTGAATTCCGTGTCCAAACCACACGGAACGACAGATGCTGACCCTCGGCCTAGGGAAGAAAAGACAATAGACGAGGTTTATGGAAAAAATGTCCTAGATGTGAACACAAAATTAAAAATAGTTTTTAAAAAGAAGAGTTTAGAGTCTCTGGAGAAGGACCGGGAAAGGCAAAGCAAAGCCCAAGAAATTTTGTCAAAGCTGCCTACTTTGCGTTACAAACATGTCGGTAACGTCAAAGTTGATTGCCACCAACGAAATTATCAAAGACCAGAATCCTACATTCAATATCAACGTAACCAAAAGGTTTTTCTATTAAAAGCTGATTTAGAAGAGAGTGCAGCGACTTTAATTGAATATGACATGGATGATCAAGATAATCAATGGCTGAAGTTAATAAACGAAGACAGGCAAAAGGAAATGCTAGAGGAGGTGAGTCCCGAATTTTTCGAGCTTGTTATGGATCGTATAGAGAAGGAGTGGTTTGAATTAGTAATTACTTATTCTTACACAGAAAGACTAAATTAGTTAAACGAACAGCAAAGCTTGAGGATGGAATCCATGAGGATAAACCATGTGAAATTTGTGGGAGCAGTGAAAGTTCTAATAGTGACGCTATAGTTTACTGTGATGGTTGCAATGTAGCAGTGCATCAGGAATGCTATGGCGTTCCACATATTCCAGAGGGGTCGTGGCTGTGTAGAAAATGTATGGTTAACCCATCAATCCCAGTTGTAACATTTAAAATAAATATAGAAAGTCTTGCATATTATGCCCTAACGAAGGTGGAGCATTTAAACAAACGGTTGATTACAGATGGGCTCACCTCTTTTGTTCATATTGGATTGAGGAATGTTGTGTAGGAAATGCCGTTTTCCAGGAGCCCATTGATAATTCTGCTATACCAAAGGCTCGATACAAGTTGATATGTGTACTATGTAAAAAGAAATGGGGTGCGCCGATTCAATGTTCCCAGCGTAATTGTCGAATTTCATATCATCCTACATGTGCGAAACTGGCAGGCTTATGCATGGATTGGGAATCTAAGCAATCTTTTTGTTTTAAACACACCCCTGTAATGTCGATTGTAAATTTATAAGAAAAGGAAGAGTATTTGGACGATTTGAATATTGATGAAAAAGATTGGGAAGAGGGACTACTTGATGAAAAGGTTCCCATATTAAAAAAGCAAATGGTCATCTATAAGGACAGCCATCGATTAGCTGACCGGGGTGTACCATTTCAGTCTGTTTTCGAAAGCAATGAGTGGTTTGTAAATTCAACTATAGCAAATGTTATATTGAAATCCTCTGGAGGTATTTTTCCTGTTATTCCAAACTGTATTCTTCACAATTTGTTTAATTCTCATACAAAAGATTGTAATGTTTCACAGAAATTGCATGTGATTAAAAGCATATGCCGTTACTGGACGCTAAAGCGTGAATCTCGTAAAGGAGTACCATTGTTAAGACGACTTCAACTTGAAGTAACTAATATGTTAGTATGAGACGTTAGCCTACTTCTGTCAAGGCGCCAAAAGCCACTGCTATGGACATTGAACAGTACAAGAAAGATTTTAAGATTTTGCGGTCATTGAGAACTGACTTGGAGAAAGCTAGAATGTTGGTTGAATTAGTGAAAAAACGGGAAAAAGCAAAATTACAGTCTGTAATTTGTCTTTACAATTTATATAAACATTTCTTTTCTCCTTTGAATATATTAATGGAGGATTTATGGAATGAGCTTAAAAAGTAACTTTGTTTCTCTAAGTTTTTGAGACTTGACGCGAAAGGGATATTTGCAGAGCCCGTTACACCCGACATTGCTCCTGATTACCATTTGATCATAAAAAATCCAATGGACTTGGATACAATGAAGCATAAAATTCTATTTTACCGATCATTGAATGAATTTAAGGTATCTTTAGTTTGTTGTTAATATAGGATGACTTTGTATTAATGTGCAATAACGCAATGGTTTATAATAAACCGGAAACTAAATACTACAGAGCAGGAAAAAGACTTTTGGACAATGGCCTTACAAAATTTGATAAATACTATGAAAAAGTTGGAGAATTCAAGATGAATGGAAAAGGTTGGTTAGACACCCCATTCCCTGATGAAGTTTTACAAGGTCCTTATTCCCATTCATCCGAAAATTTACTAAATGAAGCTTTCGAAGCCCCTGAAAGCTCCGGAAATGAAACTGTCGATTTGGAAATGGATACTGGAGAGGAATAAATGTATTTGGTACTTTAACATTATGTTTTTATTATTTTAATAGCAAATCAAAGCTGTTTTCACATTTTTCATAATAAACTTGAAACTTGTATAGAATTTGATCGAAAATCTATCTAACCCCATGAAAATTAATTTACCCGTTTAATGTATATTGTCCATGTTGGAGAAATTATATTCCCTGCAGATTCTAAATAGGAACCAAGATAACAGGTAAAATTGATGGCGATCTTGGATAGCGTATATACTGGCGCTAATAATGCCTTGTTGCGAATAGCCAACATCAATATTGGCTTGATCCATGGAAGATAAATATTCTAGATATAAATTACTTTAATTTAATACCTTAAAAAACATATTTGTATAGAGATTGATTAATGCGTCAATCTTAATTGCGGTTTGAAGCGTTCCTTCGTACAGTCTTTGTAAATAACCATTCTAATTACAAAACCTTAGAATACCATACATTAAATGAAAGGCCGAAAACTTGTTCCAAAGAAATGGCGATTTGATTAACCAAAATTGTCCATCCACTAATAAAGCCTGTGAACACGAGAATTAATGTTGCTAGCGAAAGAGTCATTGGAATTAGCAAAAGCGTTATCCACCAAGTATTTAAAAATGCTACAAACAACGCTAGAATCTTGGTGTGTGTCTTCAAGGTCTTAAATTTTGAGGAGAATATTCGATACACATTAAAGACTGATTGTAAAAGTATTAATGGTATATTTGTGGGAGGATTACGAATTGGTGATACAGGTTTAGTGCGAACTACTGGCATTTCTAATTGTTGTTGTGATTTGAATTCACGTGTCGGAAATTTGAGATTTTTCACGCTGTGATGATCAAAAAAGCAGATCAAGAATTACAATTAAATGATTTATTTTTATTTTTTGCCAAGTAATTTATATTCAGTTTCAAAAATTATGAATCTCCATAATCGAACTACAAAGAGCTCTGCATTGGAGAATTCAATTTCCTATATTTCAAATAACAAATAATTACATTTGAAATTTCTTTTATGAGAATGTCTGGATTTTCTTTATTTAAAAGAGACTTAATTATGATGCTCTCAAATTGCTCGTTTGAAGAGCCAAACAATTCATTAATTTTTTTGTTAAGCCAGGGTTTAACTTTCAATGAAATTAAATTCTAAAAGATAAAACAAACAAAAAAAATCAAACCTTGTCCAAAACATCCCATGATATTTGATATTTAAATAAATCAATCTTGTCGACCGGAATTTCCTGCACTAATCGTTGCGCCCTGTGTTTTTCATTTTCTAGTACCTTTTTTTCAGCCTCAGACTTTGAATAACCATCGGCCATTAATTCATCGACGGAATATTCAATAGGCATCAATCTTAACCGTTTATGAATTGGGATAAACGTTTCGACAACCTTTTGTTCAATTTCTTCATCAGACTCAACATCCCCAAAAGCTTCAACTGCAGTTGGTCGAGACCTTTTTTTAGATGCCATCGACTCTGAAGAAGATTGCTTTGACGTCAAACCAAAACCTACTTTGATTGCACCTATTACGGGGTTTGAAATTTCAGGGTTTGGTTCATTTAGTTCATTTAAAGGCTCAGGCTCTTCTTGTGGGATATTTGAAACTTCATCAGTTTCCATTGGGGAAATTTCAGCAGAATTCAACTCATTTGATTGCTCTGGGACCTGACTTTGGCGCCTAAGTTCTTCCTGTTCCAGGCGACGATCCTCCATGTCGTATTCGCTCTCTCTAACAAGATCACGTTTTCTTTTAGAGACCCAGCGACTACGGTCCCGGTAAAATTCGGCGTCATCCTTGTCGTCATCGAAATAAGAAAAATATTTTAAATCTTCTTCCCTCTTTTTTATTAAGCGATCTTTTCTTTGCATTTCACGTTCTTCATCCCTTTCAATACCTCTTAAGATGCCAGATTCCTTAGATTCCCAGCGTCTAAGCCTCTAAAATCAATTAGGAAATTTCGTATTTACATCAATGAAGTCTCTTTCTCGTTTTTTTCTGTGTTGATCATCATGACCTTCCTTTTGATCTTCCTCCTTTACGTGACTAATGAAAGGATTAAGTAAACCTTACTCGTTTAACGGTTCTTTTGGTGAATCAGACTGTGCGGCAGCTTCTGAAATTTCATTCAGCAGAGCTTGCGCTTTGTCTTCTTTTAGTGTAAAAGAAAACGATAATGAATGATTCTTTAGAATGTTACGTATACTCTTAAGAGAGTCATTATCCTTTTCTTCATCCTGGATCGGCTCTCCTTGTCTAGTCTTCCATTCCTTGTACCTCTCCAAGTAGTTTTTACTCTTCTCATCAACTCTCAACTAGTCACATGTATACAACCTCGTATTACCATGATTTGTTTGTCATAGAATTTTAATGTTTCTAGTAATCTAAGACATCTCAAAACACCGTCAGCAGATAAATATTCACAAAATCCGAATGCTTTGGGGGTCCCTGTTGGATCTTTTACCCTATTCCATTTTTTTACTGGACCACACGCCTGTATTGTATAAATAGATTTCCCTACTTGTAACACTCGAAATATGACATCATCTGGAACTGACTCATGTAAAGAGCCTACAAAAATAGTGGTAAAACGTTCACCAAGAATAGTTTCTTCTTCTATTCCCTCTGTATTGGAAAATGTAGGTATATTAGTTAAAGGTGTTGCTGTAGGTGTATCTATTTATCTTTTATAAATTTTTTACATGGAAAATTAGGCGTTACTGGCATAGGCGGACGAAAGTTGTTGTACATTTTATGGCGTAGTTAAACAAGGTTTAGCCGAAATATATTACACATGAAAATAAAAAACATAAAATTTATAAAAAAGGCAACAAATTATGAAATTAAAACAATAATGTGTCGTCTTCAGTGCTTGTATCACAAGCATCATAATAATATAGGATTTATTTGAGACATACCAATTATATAGGTTTTGTGATTAATTTGATCAATAAACCATCCCTTTAAACTCGAATAGCTAATGAGAATTGGAACCCTGGTAAATCAAAAAAATGCGAGGAAATTTTGGTACGCGCTTGTTTGTTATTTGAGATTTTATTTATTGTCATTTTTTATCTTTTAAAAGAAAATACTAACAGTAGGTAATCGCGGTGGATCCAGAGGTGGAAGAGGTGGAAACAGAGGCGGACGCCCAAGTTATGGTGGGCGTGATGAAATTCCTCAAGAATTGACTGGTAAAATTTTTATTCTTCGATCAAATATAGTGCTTGGTACCTTTATGCATGCAAGTGAAAATGAAATGGTTTGCAAATCTACAAACGAAAAAATTCCCCATTTTAATGCTGGAATATATCTTGAAAACAAAACCAAAATCGGACACATTAATGAAATACTCGGGCCAATTAATGAAGTGGTAAAAACTTTTACCGTATTTTTTGTAGTATTTTACCATTAAAGTCTCGGAAGGCATCGTCGCAACATCATTTCAGCAGGATGCACCGGTATATATAGGAACCGAAAAGCTTTTGCCTTTAGAGAGATTTTTGCCAAAAGAAGAGAAGCCCAAACAAAAGGTGAAGAAAGCGTCTGGTGGCGCGCCAAGAGGCCGCGGTGGAAGAGGTGGAAGAGGCAATAGCCGTGGTGGTCGTGGAAACTTTCAATCGCGTGGTGGTGATCGTAATAGCCGAGGTGGATTTCGCGGTGGAAGAGGTGGCTTTCGTGGAAGGCAGTAATTTATATAGCATGTATAAATTAAATAAAAAATATCATTAAAACTAATTTATTTTCTTCTTAATTGTATCAAATTGTAATTTAAAGCTTGGATAAAGAAAAGGCCTCAAGTCAAAGCGATTGTCATCCACATTGTATGCTTCGCAATGATATGAGGGTGTCAAAGTCGTCATCTTATGACGATTCAAACCGAAGAAACGGAAAAAAGACATCACTTTGTTTCCAATTTGATTTTGGCTCATGATATTTCCCCATTGGGCCTTCAATTTTTGGAACATGGTGACAGGTCCACATTTTCCGACCTTACGCAGATAACCCATTTCAGATAACTCGTTATATGTAAATCCCATATCATCCTTTCTCCATTCAAGTAGTTTTTTTACTTCATCAATTTGTTCACCCCCTGGTCTTAGTTCCGCGCTTGGCGGAGAAGAAAGAATTCTATATGGTGCAAAAAATGGGCTTACTCGTTTAATGATATCGTATTATTTTTATTACTATAATATTCGACGAACTTTTTGAGATCATTTTTACTAATACTTCCTATGGGATTAATATCTGCACTGGAGCAGTCATACTTTGTAAAATAACCGCGTATACTATAATAGCCAAAGCATATTTGTTTACGCTTCGTCAACATTAGAAGTCCCAAGGACAAGAAAGGGGCGCCTAGCTGTTTGATAGCTAATGATTGGCATTAGGAGAGCAAAGAAGTATGATAAAATCAATCGACATCGAGCCATATATATATACGCCGAGATCAGTTTTACTTGTAAATTTTGTAGCGCCAAATCTTCCAAATGAGACGAAGTAAAGCTTGGCGTGAATCCCGTTATTGAATGAAACAATTGAAGCACAGCAGTTATTATTGGATCAAATGTAAATGAAAAATGGTAGCTATTAATTTCCTTTGCCAATAACCCGGCCCGTTGTTTAGTGGCTGCAGTGGAGTTGCAAGTGCCCATGTAGGCAGTCGCCAAAAGCATTCTAACAATTTATACATAATAAAATACTTTGAAATATTATTTGCGGAAGTTGGAATTGCCACTTCTCCTATCAATCGAAAATAGTCCTGTAAGGTAGCATTATTGCCCCTGGCACATGATTCGTAGACTAAACAGCACATGGAATGAACAATCAATGCTACTGCAGTACTATCAAGACCACCACTTAAGGGGAGAAAATAACCACTGCAAGGACTTCTCCTTAGAAAATCCCATAGCCAACACGCGGGGCCAAGCATTATTTCCTCTTCCATGGAAAAATACGTAACAGAGATAGGCTTTGAAGAAAAATCTTCATCTTCATTTGGAAAAAAGGGAATATGCACACGAGGAATTTTTGTTGCCCCAGTTTTAAGTCCTTTTGATACCCTGAATGCCCTGACGTCATTAACATTGATAGAAGCCACAATAACTGATAAAAACCATAAAAAAATCAAACCTTCAATTTCATCCAAAGAAAATTGTTTGCCTTGGGCCACAACTAGACCATTCAACGCGATCATCGAGCAACCATCAAAGTAAAGTCTGTCCCCGTCACAACCTCTTTGATTCGCATAAACATAGGCTCCTCCCATTTTTTCTGTAGCATTGGTGATCAAGTTTATTCTTGTTTGCAACTTTCTCAACTCGTGATGACTTGAACTGGCATTTGTAAAAATATCAACCCCGCCAATACCCATGTCAATGTGACTACTATTAGGTTGAAAAAGTTCTTCACAAATTTCAGATCCAATGACTATTCCATCTTCTGTTTCGAGTACTGCATCTCCAAACACGCATCTTTTTTGCTTAATTATTGCTGGCAAACAAAATTCTTCAATTTCCTTTGCCGGCCAGGGTGTAAACCATCTTTCTTCTCTATAATTTCCCTTATTTGCTAAAAGTATTTTGGGCCGAATAAGATATACTATTCCATTAAATATTATGACCCTGCAATTATACAATTGTGATTTCCATTGCACGGGCCTATTTGAATCAAACGAATTATTTACATTCCTACATCGATTATGATCCCATCTAAAGATCGATCTTCTAAGAGTCTAGACATAATTTCCCAGCTATGTATCCATGTATCAGTTAGTATAATTCAAACAAAGTACTTACCTGGTTCGTAAAAATGATCTTGACATGAGTATCCGCAAATTTCAAGCTCAGGCCCCAGACGATAATGCGCCCCTTGCTGTTTAGAAATTGCAATGCTCTCATAAATCCTTTGATAATTTCCTTCGAAATCTAGAGCCCATTGATTTAATGTACATGCAGCAAACTTCATCAAACCTTACAGAATACAGGGGTACTTATCTCGAAGATCTTGAAAATTTTATTGTAAATAATTGGTACAAAAAATTCAAATTCATATTTGTTTACGTATCTAATGCCTGAATGTAATGAGCAATTCAACTATCTACACACTTTAAAATTTTGTCCCGTAGAGAACAAATTAATATACACCTGCTTGACAGCAACGGTATTGTTAAACTTTGGGATTCAAGGATAGAATAAAGGGATTGGAGATCTCAGCTTGATAATAACATCCGAATACTTGCAAAAAGTGGAACTGCAAAGAAATTGCATTAACGGTAAGAAATGGAAAGCGAATGATACATGACTTGACCCCACTCAACCAACTAGATCAACTTGTTTATTTGGATGTCAGTCAGAATTCAATAGACTCTGATGGTCTACAGAAGTTTAAAGGATGTAGAAACCTACTACATTCAGATTTTTCATATAACAAGCTAACTGATATAGATTTTACTGAATATAAATACTTGAAGCATCTGAATCTTGATTGTAAAAATATCAAATATTCAGGATAAAGTTAATAAAATTAAATTGATTAAGTGTNCTTGTTTATTTGGATGTCAGTCAGAATTCAATAGACTCTGATGGTCTACAAAAGTTTAAAGGATATAGAAACTTATTACATTCAGATTTTTCATATAACAAGATAACTGAAATAGATTTTACTGAATATAAATACTTGAGGCATCTGAATCTTGATTGTAACAATATTAAATATTGAGAATATAGTTAATAAAATCAAATTGATTAAGTGCTTGGAGAACTGTCGATACCTGACGCATTTGTCGATGCGTG
>KE560855.1:0-32400 GCA_000442015.1 Rozella allomycis CSF55 | reverse complement strand
TACTTATTTATTTCTTATCCGTTCTATGAGAGAACGTCACTTATTTCGCGTGATGCTACTTTTACAAATGAAACAAATAAACTGATGAACACTCAGGATATGAAACAAACATCACCTCCAATGTATCTTTTCCACCACACTGTCGACTTTCGAATAATGACAACAATCCAGTTGAACATTTTCAGGAGGGCTTGGAAAATGCTGAAGACGACTTGGAAGATGGTGATAATTTCGAAGACGCTACCGAATTTGAGAATGAAGAAGAATACAATAATGCATGAAGATTGTGTGATATTGACCCCAAAACACTTTACCGGAACGTTTTAAACCCCTTTGGCATGCTCTCCAATTTTCTACTATTTATGAGACCCCAAACAACTACAAGGACATTTCTTAACCGCCATGACACAGAGAATTGGCTAAAAGCAGTTCAGGCATAAATTTATAGCTTAAAAAAGAATGATACTTTTATTCTTGTAAATAACAGAAAAGACATGGATGTGTTTGGTGCTAGATGGGTATTTAGAAAGAAGAAAATGTTCTCGGAGAAGTAGTGCGGTACAAGGCTTGATTAGTTGCAAAAGGATATTCGCAAATTGAGGGTTGTCATAATGAAGAAACTTTTGCTCCAGTTTCGCGTCATGAATCCCTTAGATCAGTATTAAGCATTGTCGCTCATATGAATTTAGAACTACATCAACTCGACGTAGTAACAAAATTTTTAATTCTAAAATTAAATGAAACAAATTTATTTATGCAAGTACCGGAAGGTTGCACTGAAGACTCCAGCTCAAAAGTATTAAATTTGCAAAAATCACTCTATAGTTTAAAACCGGCACCTCGAGTTTGGGATTCTGAGATAGCTTCTTATTTAAAATCATTGAATGTTAGAACTAAAAAAGCCGATCACTGCATCTATGTCAATGAAGAAGGAAATGAGAAATCCTACATTATTCTTTATGTTGACGATCTACTTATTGGTGCATCTACTAATAAAATTAACAAAATTAAAGCACAACTCAAAGAATAATATAATTGCATAGATATGGGAGAAACTAAATTTTGTTTGGCATTAGAAATAGAAAGAGACACAGAAACAAACAATACATCTAGCTGCATCAAACAGGATGTGCACGCGAACTTCTTAGCAGAACAGAATTGTTGAATTTAAAAAGAAGAGCTTCACATCATCATTTTGCTTATCGCAAGTTAAATTTAGCCGTGCAAAATAAACAAAAAATTAGGTCCATCGAATCAAACAGTATTTAGCTTCTTTGTTTGTGTGTTCAATACGACATAATATAAGGAAGAAACAATTTGTTGTTAACGTCATACTTGCTGTACTCCTCAACCTTTTGATGCTATTTACGGACTTGAACATTAATTGGCCTCTCAGAGCATAATGTCCCATTGATGTCCTATATCTCTCAAATGCCTCTTGGGGTCGTTAATTCGCCTGCATGCTGTCATATCTTTCGTGTCCATATATTCCTGTATTCATATATTGCATATATATTTTCCCTTTGTTAATACATTTTCTAAAATGAGACCATTTGGTAAATGTTAATGTGTTGTGCTTTTTTCATTTAATCCGTATTGTGAGTTAATCTTATCGCATTCAGTTTACAATCGTTAATCCAGACAGCCAAAGGTTACGCAACATCAAACAAAGTACCGCTATTTGGCTTTAATACATAACTATATGTTTTTAATTTGTTTTGTTTTTGGGAATTGTGTGTATTGGTTTGGACGGGCCGGTTTTACCCAATGCAGCCATAGAAAAGGTCACAGTACCAAAAAAACCAAAAAACCTGTGGCAGAACGTCAGGAATTCTAGAACGTACGTTGTTTGGTATAAAACAAATTTTATTGTCACACCACTCAACAAAATCTGGCAGCACGTTATGACACAGGAAGCGTACTATGCTTGCTACAAAACAAATTTCAAATCCATTCATTGTGCTAAAAACAATGATTAGTCATATATTGGTGCAAATTCAATCACCTCCTGTTTCACAATTCAGAACATGCCATGGATATTGTTTGTTTAGGTTTCGTGTCACCGTAACATGTGTCATCGACGCGTGTGTATTTTGACCGGTCGCATTACCTTACGGCATTCGCAAATGTAGTGCACTACATATGTGCACCCAGTCGTAGACCCCATAAAATATGACACACAATAATTAGTTATTTTAGAGTAGAACCCATTGCGTGCAGCATTGAAAACCCTGGAATATTTGGAGATTGGATGGCACCCTAATGTCCATCGATCAACAACCAAATTTGAAACTTTTGTAGATGCAAGTTTCTCAGACGTCCAATTGATTGTCGTTTGTGTTCTAATGTTTTGATAAACTCCTTTCTTGACTGACTCTGCAAATTTATAAAAGCAAATTTAAGGTTCTTAGAAGATAATCAAAAGAAATTATCAGTTAACGTGTCGTTACAGATGACAATAATGATAATGGGTTTATTTGAATAGGTCAATGAGCCCTTGGAGTGTTGTACCCTTCATTAGTGTATGTCCCAGTTTTTTAATTATCATATAAATTACTTGGATTAACCGCAGCCATATTTGGAGCATTAATTCTTGTTTTGGCAAGAATTGTGCCTCCTTCCCTATCCGTTCCTAAATGGCGGTGGTCATCACGTCCGTAAGAGATTTAAAAAGAGTGTTTCGTAAATGTTTATTTCCGGTTTTACCGCATTCCTTGTGGTAGTGAGGTCTATGCGTCATCTGTTGTGGAGAGGCAATAATGAAAACAAGTTTCATTTAATGCGCCTGTCAAAGTAATAATGCAATTCGTTTCGTATTTGTGGCTATTGCTTTAACATAGATCATTAATTATTTGACTATGCGTATTAAATGCTAAATAATTCTATCTCCATATGTTCAGACTATATAGCTCTTGACATTATGTAAGCCTTATATAGAATTTGTACAATGCGGTTATTTACGGCCAGTTTAAGTATCACTTTTTTCTGCCGTTGGTTTAAGGTACGCCTGCCGCGGTAAAAGAGTATCGAGTATCAATAAATGTTCTTGCTATTTAGGAATTTTGAAAGAGTTGACGCCGTTTACTCCTACCTGGCAAATTGTCATACTCAAGATAAAAAGTTGTCCTCTAATCTGTAACTATGTTTTCAGGTAATTTTTGCTGGTTGTGTTATCCTTGCTGCTTCCGGTAAAGCTTATCTTTTCATAGATACTTCCATTCAAGGGTGTAGCTTGAAATGCAGCACGTAAGCTACATTTTGTTCCGAAAAGGGAAGTAACCAGTTAATTCTGTTCCGTAATATAATCTGCCAGAATGACTAATGGAAATAATCCGGCCACAAATGATCCCTTTCTTCACCCAACCAACTCGTCAACGCTTGTTCAAGTGCCTGGTGTCTTCGCTCGACAAACCATTTTTCCTGGGGATGATAGCTGGACTTAAATACCATATTAATTCCGTAAGCTATAATTTTTGCTTCATCAAGCTCTCTGCTGTCGGCACGAATTGACCGACACAACCATATCTGGAAATGTAATCTTTTAGAAATTTTGAAACACCTGAGCTCTTCCTAAATTTTAATTCTTTGCCTTCCACAAATCCTGTCAGCGAGTCTCTATCATTAACAAAACAAGTTTTACCATTTTTCGTTAAGCATTATTACCGGATTGTATTCCATTTGAACATTTTGTTTTGCAGTATGTGCGAGGTTGGGGCTTATTTCTTTCACGTGAACGGTACTTTGGTTGCCATAGAGCTCTTGACAAAACACAAAGATGAATTTTATAATTTTTCAAAACGCCTAAATTTTGTTAATTATATTTTAAAAATATATAATGTTGTTTCACGCGCTATTACTCACGTCGCTTCTACTGTCCCCTTTAACCCTGAAGCAAAACAAGCAGCATGTTTAACTGACAATCATATTTTGAAAGTGAATTTTGATCCTGATTGTATAATTACTTTTGATGAAACACCAGTAAAAGGACTTGGCCCCGCGGAATCAAAACAATCAAAGCCCGGAGCAACGTAAAAGCCAAAAAAAATATAACAGTTGGATTACATGTAACACTCTCTGTGAAACCTTCTGTTCTTTGTCATGGAAAAAAGAATGGCAGGATAGAACGTGAAAACAAAAGCGATTCGTTCTTTAATGAAGAATGCGTGGCCACAGTAAATGACGCTGAATACATGAAACAAATTGAAATGATGAATTGGACAATTGCAGTGTTAACACCATATTTAAATAAAAGTCGATATCTTTTAATTATGGAGAAATTTTGAGCGCATTGGACTAATTGGCCAAGCAGCTTCGCCCATTAGAGCTCTTCTTAATACCTACTACTTCTATTGCAATACTTTCTTTGCATCCGCGATCTTTCGTACGTGTTACGACGAGTCATTTTTGTGTTGTACAAAATGTACAAAAATTGCCTATGGTTACGTCAATGTTACGCCACAATTTGTGTCGCAAATCTTTTTCAAAACACGGTACTAAGTCAACATGTTCAATACTACGAACTCCGTAATTGTATTTATTTGAATATAATAACTCAGTTTGTTTAGGTTTTGACATTCGTTTACAATCGCAACAACTCTTCACATACTCCTCCACATCTTCATACATTCCATCCCAGTAATAAGAGAAGGCTTATGTCTTGTAAGAGCCTTCCCGACGAGAGATATTATTTGGTGCATTCAACCGTAACAAATACTGACAAAGATATTTTCAAATATCAGAAATGAATGACGCTCAAACTAAAAGTGCGAAACCAATAAATTTAAAAAACTGTTATTATCATCCAACTGACATAACATCTATATCATCATCAATGTCCTTATCTATATTTCCCGTATCGTATTCTCTCCTACTTAAGGCATCGTCCACATTAAGATATCGTATAAACGTAATCCACCTCGCAATTTTCGGATCAGGAAACTCACTAGAAGTAAACTAAAATAGGAAAGCACAATTAAACTTTTTAGATTATGAACGACTGCCAAACATTTTTCTTTGACAATAGAATACTTTTGTTTAACTTCGTTTAATAGCGTTGCTCGAAGCTACAAGGATGCCTTTTTCTATCACTCTTGACTTGTTCCAAAACTCCTCCTGAAGCATCTTAACTTGCGTCATAAACAACGATAGGTGGTCTATCATCATCGTCGCAATTAGGCTCTTGGAAAATGGGATCCGACGCAATGCCAACATAACTTAAAATGGTAATTTCAGAAACACAAGAAGACATTTTTCGCCACCCACTGTTAACGTCGACCTAAGCATTAAATCAAACATTGTTTCCAAATCTGTTTAAATGATAGGCTATACATGTTTGAACTTCAAACTCATCGTCAGTTATATCCGTCACCTGGCCTCACTTTAATGTCATTTCATCAATTCACAATTTACAAACTTCCGGCATAAAGGCGTTTAAGATTTTGAGGTTAACCGTTGAGCACAGGTAACCGAGTTTGTACATTCCTGTGCTACATTACGAATCCGCAAGAGGTATTCTTCATTGCTGACATATCTATGACTCGCACATCAATTGGAATTTGAGCACAAAAGCTGTATAGATCCATTAAGCTATAAACACGTTTCGTTCAGTCAGCTTCTCACAATGCGGACTCTGCCCACAGTCTCTGATTTTCAAAAATGTGTTAGCGATGGCAACAAAATAAGTTTACGCACGTTTTATTTAGGTCATGGGTTCTTTTTATATTTTTGACGAGTTTCCTAATTAGGAAGGCAGCATGATCATGAGTTATTGAATAGCAACACTAGCCGTCGATATGCATGCTGCATGCCTATTGTCTTTTTGAGAATATTTAGTGTGACTTGTGGAAGAGCTCTCATTGTTTGCAGCGGGCAGTAATGAAGTGATATTGATTTTCAATAGACTTCATGCCTTATGAATTTATACTTGATATCAATGTGCTTTGTTCTAGAAGTGTGTTTGTTGCCTTGATTGTCTCCAAAAACTTTAACAGGTGTTTCATTAATACTTTAATATTCTTGAGCTCTATTAATAAGTTCTTTTAACCAAAGTGCTTCCTGGGTTGCAACAGTCAATGCAATAAACTTAGCTTCACAAGATGAAAGAGAAATGGTTGTTTGCAAGTTTAAATACATAACCAGATGTATCTTTCCTTGTGTCTGGCTCCTGTGCCCAATCTGAGTTAGAATACCCTTCTAAGTTTAAAGATCCGTTTCCTCCCAATCGAATTCCGTTGTCTTGAGTACTGCAAAGATATTTTAAAACTGTTTTTGAACTTTTCCAATGTTCTGCTCTCGGATTCTCTTGATAGTGGCTTAGCATGCCAGTTACAAATGCAAGATCTGGTCTGCTTCCTCTTGCCAAATAATGTAATGATCCAATAACGCTTCTATATGGCACCTGATTCAAATATTCAATTTCTGCATTAGACAAAGTCTGTTCTAATAGAGAGAAAAAGGTATTAGGTTGCAAAGGAATAGCAGGAAATTCGCCTTAAAGTCGGGGTAAATTATCTACTTTTGAAAAGTTGACCTTTCAGATGATGTTAAAATAAATCTGAAACCAAAGTCGGCATTTTTAACAACAAATTACTAATTGCAAGTGTGTATGCTAATCTGATATGATCTAAATTACAGCGAAGCCAAGCCACAAACAGGAGGTTTGATTTATAAGGAATGAAATTTATGGAGGTAAGTGATGAGATATAAATTTATAGATTCCGAGTTTAGAGTTTTTGAATAGTTCATTGTCACATTGTGCCACTGTCAATGCGAGGCGGGCGGTATTTAGGGCCGAGGCATATTCGTGCAAGGCAGTGTCCACAGATCGTAAACTGTACAAAAAGTTGGAAACGAAATACCTATGTGAAATGGGGTGTAATAGTGTTGAGCTTAGTACGTCACCTGGAACAACGACTGATGAAGAGGAGTGGGTAAAGTATCATCCCACGTGGCGAGATACATCATTTGGGCCTATGACGCGGAGTTCAGCGAGAAAAACATTATTCTTTTTGATTAGTGTGTTGAATTCAGTATTTCCTGATTATGATTTTTCAGAAGCACAGCCTGAGCATTTCCATCGCCATCAATTGAGAGATGTGGTGTCGGTGATCAATACGAATGTTATAGCGCATATGAAGACGTAAGGAGAGTGATGTAGTGATGAAAGGACTGGGTCTAATGATATTGCGAGGCAGGTGTGGGATGCACTTGAAGATAGTATAAAACCGAAAGAAAGTGAGATATATTCATATGTACCAGATTCGGACAATGATCCATTTACTGAAGATGGAGGAGCGTAATTCATTTGAGTATTAATAATAGATGGATGTTTAATTTTTTCTTTTTGAATAGAAAGCTGAAGAGGATAGTGTTTGTATCATTACACTCTGTCGGGTAAGATTATTTCAAAGGGGGTATGATAGAAATATGACTCAAATGACAACAGATGAATGGCTGGAAAGCTCAGAAGAAGAAATGGATATATTTAATAATGAATAAATCAGACTTACTTTTATATTAATTTAATTGGAGAAATTTTGATGAAAGTGAAATTTAAATTTATAAAATTGTTGATTGAATTATTTTGTCCTTTACATTTTCGATAGCCTGAAGAATTTCTCTCTTTGCCATTGACATTTTTGTTGTTATATTTGATATTTCTCCTTTTGCCATTGACGCTCCTTCTGTACTTGACACTCCTTTTGCCATTGACATTACTGTTGTTGCATTTGAAATTTCCCTTGACTCCATTGATTCTTTCCCACTTTCTTTCTCCATTTCTTTCATCTCTACTGAATTAATTTCAAAATTCTTTTATAGATTTACAAGATAATTTACTTTTAGATCTTTTTTGTTTTTGTTTCTCTTTTTTTGAAAGATTGATAATTTTTTCATTGTTTTGAAAGAAGAGATGATTTCAGATTGATTTATTTTGAGGCCATCTAGGAATTCAATAGAAGAAGAGAAATTTGAGATTAAAAGAGATCTGTAAGTTAATCTTTTAACAGAAGATTTATCAGAAAGATTTAAAATGAAAGCATCATCGCATTTCTTCCAATCTAATTCATTGAAATGATCAAAAGAATTAATGTCTGGATAAAATCCATCATTTATGGGATTATTTCTATTTTTAGAATGTAATAGATTTACCTTAGATCAATTTTCTTTAATTTATTTTTTCTAAAACTATTCAAGAGATTTGAAATATTTTTAAAAGAATTGAAAGAAAGATTTATAGATTCTAAATTTTCAATCTTGTTTAGATCACAAATAGAATCTAATTTATTGTTTGATAAATCTAAAAATTTTAGTTTTAACATCCAATTTCCAAAATCATTTGGTAAATTTTGTAGATTGTTGCACGTGAATGAAAAATATTCTAAATTTAATAAAAATCTAATTGAAAGAAGATCTATTTTGCAATCTATTTTTAGAATGATCTATTTTTTACTTTTCAGGGTTAAAATTCTTAAATTTATGTTTTGAGATAGATCTGTTTCTTCTAGATTAGAAGCTTCAAATTCTTCTAAATTTAAACAATTTGGAATTCCTAGAATATTGAATTTATCTTGATCTGATATTTTGAGTTTTTTCAATGACACAAATTTACTAACTACAAGGGTTTTTAATCTATTCGCGCCAATATTCAAATCTTCTAAATTATTTTGATCTCCATAAAATCTTTCAAATTTATTTTCATCTATTATTGAAAAGAATTAAATTTACAAATATTCAACACTTTCAACTTTGGATAACATTCAATATTAATTTGTTCAACTTTATTAAAAGAAATGTCAAACTCTTCTAATTCTAAAAATCTTTCTGTTCCCAATTCTTTAATAAAATTTCCTCTTAAATTAATCTTTTTAATTCTTTTATTCAACACTGGCATTCTCTCTAGTTTATTATGTCCAATATTCAACGTTTCCAATCTAACACAATGAAATAAATCTCTTGATTAAATTCTATTCATTTTACCTACATATTTGAATATCTTTCTTTAATCTCATTGTACATTAAATCGATTTCTTTCAATGAACTTGGCAAATCTACCCTCGTCAGTTCATTAGATCTTGCAATCAAACTAACCAATTTATCTGGCAAATTCTTCAATGTTGTAATAGAATTTTGATTTCTGTTTATTCAAATCTTTTCTCTTACAAGACTAGAAATTTTAAATTGGGACAAAATTTATCCAAATCATCAATCCCATTCAATTGATTCTGACTCAAATCTAACGCAAACAATTGACTCCACTGCTGGTGATTTGGCTCAACCTTGAATATGATAGGTGACACACTCCACTGCGTGTGATCTGGCGACTCTTCAACTTTAGGCGATGAAAATATCTTTTCAATCTTCTACAATTCAAACATTTAATCATTTTTACTTGAAAACTTTCTTTATTCTTCTTCATTTGATTCTTAAATCCAGGGGAAAGACCTACACTCAATTTACTAAACCCCTCCTTTATAGATGATCCATCTGAACTACTCAGCACCTTTTTTGTTTCATATGCCTCAAAATTTATTAATTTATTTGGATCAACATTCTCATCATTAAATTTATTTCGTTGATCATTCTCATCATTAAATTTATTTCGTTGGTTATTCCCTTCTAATCTCGCTCTTCTATTACTCATCTTGTTCAATGATGAACCATTAGAGGATGACACTGGAACATCACTCAAATCATCAATGTCAGATGGATACTTATCCTTTACAGCTGGCTTGGCTATAATCGCTTGTCTCGATGAATTCGAACTAATAATACTCGGCTGGCTATTCAACACCATGCTAAACCTATTCATGGTATCCTGACTATACGCTTGCGTTACTTTTGACATGTTGGGCTGAATCATCGACGGCTGGTCTAGCTTTTTGCCTTCCCACACAGCCCCTTTCGGTGGCTTCACTTTATTCCAAATAGGCGTACTAGCTGAAAATGATGGGTCAATCTTTGGGGTTTGAAATGATATCGGGTTCTTTGACAAATCCTCAGCCGTAGTGCGCGTTGGCAAATTCTCCTCATCAACAATCTTCACATTACGTCCACAGGGAGTACTTTTATTTATTATATCTTCTATAAACATTTCCTTGTCGTTTCTTTCAAACACTATACTCTCTTCATCTTTGCTTTCAAATACAATGCTTTCTTCATCTTTGCTTTTAAATACAATATTTCCTTTGTCCTCAGTTTCATATACAATATTCTCTTTGTCTTTGGTTTCAAATACAATACTGGACTCGCAGTATCTCTTCACTTTATCTACAGACTCATTAACATTATTCTTATTCCCCATACAACTACTCTTATCGTCATTAGTGTCTCTTTCGTGCTTTTCAAATAAGCGCTCCAGCGGAAGTCCTGCAAACATGTCATGCAATTCTGACCCTTGCCATGGTAAACTTTGATTCTTATGTTTCACATCAACACTATTTTCTGACATCAAATTATTCTTCTGTACAATAACAGTATCGCTTTTCATTATACTTTGCATAGGAACAGAGTCATTTGATTCAAATGAGGATTCGTGAAATGACAGTGGGCTATTAAATCCCATATCAGCCCCGTTTTCATTCAGAAATGGTGTTTCATACCACTGATCAAGCTCAGCAAGCCCGTCTGTTTCCCAAACTCTTCTTTCTAATGCCATTGTTTTGGCGCCAAATTTCAGAAATTTCTGACATTCATTTTTACATTTAATCCCACTCTATTATTTGTTGCTATTTCAATAAATATTTCTATTTAAGATTCAAAGTTGCTCATGAAATTCTCACTATTCAGTAACAAGGTTAAAGTATCAATAAAATTAATTTCACTCCACTATTTTTATTAATATAGACATTTTTGACTGTTTTTCTATCACATAATTCACATTTGACATTATCAATTCGTTTCTAGGGGTTTGGCAACGGTCAATATTTACGTGAAATGGTCGTCAGATTCCAAGAACATTTTTGGGTACAATATTTCATTTTTCATTTAAAAAAGGGCAAAGAAGACAAAGGTATTGAAGTTCTTCTTCAAAGATTGCATCAAGGAAAGCACACAAGCATTTCTATTCACAATTTTTTTGAACAACTGTAAACATTCATAATTTGTATAAATTCAAAAGAATTACCATCGAAGAAGAATATTCAAAAAAATTATACAAACTAAGCAAGGTTCTGCTATCAAAAGAGGACACAGGGTATACCAAATGGTAGTTTTAGACATCAAGGACATTAAAAGAGGCGATAGAGGTTGTTAGCCGACAAGTTGAAATGATATCTAATCAGCACTTAACTTTCTCGTCCAAACTAAAAGAGGAAATCGAAAAGCCGTTAATGGAATTCATTGTCACACAAAGAGACTCTAAAAACCAAGTAGTTATATAAAATGAAGCCCATTTAGCAAAAATCTATCGTATTAAAAAGTTTAAAGATGAAAACTTCTACGTCTCAACTGGCAATGAAATCTAGGGAGAAATACGTTCAGAGATGTGAAGAAAAAGAAGCTTTACTGGCTACACGACCGCCTAATGGAAGCAACCAGAAAGACATTGATAAATTTGAAGCAAAAGTCAAGAAAGCAATAGTAAACACAGAAATATCTGGTACTATGCTTTAAAATGTAAAACAGATGCCGAGTACTTTTCAAACATTCAGAATTGCAAAGTAGCATTTACAAAATGGACTGAAGATATGAAAAATGCGTGTGAAGTAAACTATAATCACCTGATTTATAAGGTTTTTGAAAAGATGGAAAGGGAAAGAATCTTGAAAACCAAAGGTTTTTTCATGAACTACACCGCTTTATCTAACGATATGTGTAATATTATTCAAAAGGTAGATATAATTAAAAACACTAAAGAGGCTATTGGGCGATCTCAAGAGTCTATTGAAAAGATTAATCAAGAAACGGACTTAACATTGTTTGTTCAAACAAATCAAACTGGAAAAGATGTACCGAGTATAATCATTTGTATTTAATAATTAGCTCCTCTTGAATACGTAAATTTTTATTCCGGTACAAGTAAATTTGATCAAACTGAATCTATCCACCCGGCTAATATATCAACATCTCAAAATTCAATAGCTACTCCATCTGGTTACAACTCTACTGATTTCGATACCCGAATGCAGAAAATGACGGAGAGTCCTTCAGCACCTGATCTTGCTCAAGTCGAGAATAAGATTAACAAGTTCGAATTAAACGTTAGTACGCCTACTGTTGACCCTCCTTTTCTTAAAAACGATCTTAACAATTTATTTTCAAATGACCCCATTGAATGGAGTATGTCAAACATACCGAATACTTTGATGAAAGGTGAAACTGATCAAGAAGATCGAGTTATTTTCAAAGGTATAAATCAAGTCTGAATTTTAGGTAGTTAGAGCGATATTTGAATACAGCAAGCAGGACCAAGAAGAAATTGACCTACGGGAAGGAGACATATTACAAGTGAATTCCCTTGAACAGGATCCTTGGTACCAAGGAAAAAATGAACGAACTAATCTGAGAGGTCTATTCCCATCCAACTTTGTTGAAAAAATTGAATAAAATTTAAGAATTTTCTTGAATATTTTTATGAACTCGATCGCTGAATATGGATCAGACGAAGAACAAAATACTAAAGTAAACAAAAGCATAACATTAATTAAATCAAAAGTTAATATCGCACCTAACGTCCATATTGATGTAAGTTGCTATTTAATTTTCAACAGAACGCCCTAACTGAAACCATATTTCCGGATAGAACAGCAACTCATATTGAACATAATGTTCCGTACAATGCACTGTATAAGAAACCTTTGGGACCTGCCAACCCCAACACTGGCGAAGCTGAATCGATTAAAAATCATTTGACTGGTACTAAATTTAGCTTTAAATCAAATAGGTCACATCGATACTTTTACGATGAAAGATTATGATTTCGAAACCCAAAGATTAACGTATGAAGCAAAAGGGTATGCTCTAAATCCAAACAACGCATACGCTAATGAAAGTGTCGTAGACACTACTACATACGTTGGGGATGTTGAAAAAGCTATCGCAAGCAAAGGAAACTTTGTGAACAATCCAAAGACTGGTACAAACACGCTGAAAAGAAAACAAACGACTAAAGACCTTTCTGACGTTGATAATTGGCAAGGTCCATGGGCAGGGTTTGAAGAGGATACAAATGATAGAGCGCATGGCTATAATGAGGAAGAAAAAGAAGAATTTCAAAGGCTTACACAAAAGTACGGATTCCGAAATGTGAAAAAGGTGGAAGCTGAAGCTGAATCTTTGCCAGGAAAAGAATACAGCATTTTTCATGGTACATTTCATATTAATTTGATAGTAGGAAAGGGTGAAAAAGAAGAAAAATATTTGAAAGTTCCGACTGACATTGACGTTCATTTAAATGGGCAGCCTGGACAGGAACAATGTGCTATGCCTAAAAAAGTCATATATACTTATATGGGTCATACGAAAGGCGTCAATCAAGTTCGATTTTTTCCTAAATCTGGTCATATCTTACTTTCTGCCGGCCTGGACGGTAGAGTTAAACTTTGGGATGTTTATCATGAACGAAAGTGTTTGAGAACGTTTATTGGGCATGGTAAATCAGTTCGTGATGCAGCGTTCACTTTTGATGGCAAAAAGATATTGTCAGCGAGTTTCGATAAATACTTAAAAGTTTGGGATACCGAAGTAGGCAAATGTTTGGGGCAATTTTCCGTGGATGAAAGTGTAAATTGTGTTAAACCATTCCCTACTGGTGACAAGGGTCATTTGGTTTTGGCGGGACATGGTAAAAAAATTATGTTAGTAACTCATTTTTCTTGTAATTACAAAGTGGGATTTACGTACTTTAAGGGCCGCTCAAGAATACGATCAACACATTGCTGCCGTTAATTCGCTGGCTTACATTGATGAGAATAAACGTTTTGTGTCAGTTTCCGACGATAAAAGCATAAGAGTTTGGGAGTTTGATGTTCCTCTTTGTGTGAAACAAATTGCTGACTCTAAGATGCAAGTAATGCCTTCAGTAGCAACACATCCTTCTGATGATTACTTTCTAGTACAATCTCAAGATAGCCAGATACTACCTTATACAGCGAGAGGCGAAAGCTTTCGAGTAAATCGTAAAAAGAAGTTGGTAGGACACTATATTGCTGGATATGCGACACAATTGAACACATCGTATGACGGAAAATTCGTTGCATCTGGTGATGCAGAAGGAAATTTAAATATTTGGGACTGGTCCAGTGGACGTTTAATGAGGTAAATCTATTATATATACTTACCTCAGTAAAATTAAGGGGCATGAAAAGGCGTCAATGTCACTTGATTGGCATCCCCAGGAGCCAAGTAAGGTTGCTACTTGTAGTTGGGACAATACTATTAAACTTTGGGTATAAATAAAAAATTTCTCTTTTGTTTTTAATTTATTGTGTGGCTGAAGATTTAAATATGCGTACCTTAAACATTAGCATTATATAGATTCACCACAGGGAAAAATTGAAGGCTATGCTATTTCTGATAGGAAGAAATTTTTCATCAATTGTGTGCACCCATTGGTTACAACCATCATTTTAAGTAAAAAATATCTCATAATATAATTTGTGGATTGCAATGTTAATGAACTCATACAAATCTTGGAATATTCTTTTCCTGGTGTATATGATTTGGTGCATGCGTTTACCATGATTTATGAAATTATACCTCCGGCAAATTGCAAAATCGACTTAAATTATCTCGAATATGTGACTATATACTGGATATACAAATATATTATTAATTTGATTGTAGAAAATGCATCAGAAAATTTAGATGTGGACATATTGGCCACCAAGTGGAAAGAAACATATCGTTTAAGCTCGTTTCATTATCAATGGTACAAATTAAATCCGATAATAAGAGACTGCTGTATCTCAAATATGCCAAATCCATATTTATTAAAGTCTATTTTGTTATCGTGGGAGAAACACAAAATTGGTTATATTTGCTAATAGGCTCACTTCTCTACTTTTATTTCGTCTATACGGTCTAATTCAGTTAAAACAAATAAACTTTTGAGCTCGTTGAAACACATCTGAACTTGTTGAAAATTTGGCTTTTCAATCTCAAAAGGGATTTTAGTTATTCTGCTATCATCTGGACATTTTTTTCAAAATATTATACATTACTTTTTTGAAAAAACTTGAATAATATGTTCGCATTGATTCCAGGTGCGGAGAAGTAGATTTGGTAACACTCTGATATCATAACCTTCCAATCCCCTAACAGTTTCAAAATATCCTGCTTAAATTTAAATTTATTGCTTACTTCTTCCAAATGTTTTTCGTTTTGTCTTCGTAAATTGGCACCTGCTGATTTTGGTTTCTTGCCACCTTTATCGTACGATGCTTGGGATCCTCCTTGCTTTTTTCTCGTAGTATATTTGTGTAACGATTTATGCGCAATAACTTTACATCCGGGTACACTATATATAGCTGAGGCAAAATATCCACCCTGTAGCAAAATAATGCAAATGGAGCTTGGCTGTAGCAGCTGCTTATGTGCGACACTAAACTTCTCGATAATTGTCTTTTCTTTATTCATCAACGCTAGCCTATATATATTTTCGTCTAAATTCAAAACGTGTCTGTACATCGCCAAAACCTGGTCTTTGTGTGAAAAGAACACAAATGGAAAAAAATCATTATATCTTTGATACTTATTGAAGTCATTAAAATCAATGAATTCATCATTGGCTTTAGTTACCCGATCTTTTTCGGCATGCAAAAATTCTTTTAGCGCTTGAACATGTTCATCAGACTTTATGTGTTCTCGAAAATCAAAACTATTTTCGTATTCTTTTTTGCAATATTTGCATGTCTCATATTTTTTCCTCGAAGCCGAAAATAAAGGTTGTTTAGAATCCAGAATCGACTCGGAAACAATTCTGTCTTTAAACCCAGGAAAGCTGAGTTCTGGTACCGATTTTAAACATGAAATACATCGAAAAGCATTATCAACTTCATTAACCCCAAACTTTTTCAGTTTCATTTCTGAAATTTACAAAAACTCCTTTTGCAGATGTTTGTCCCTTTTTCGTGTGGTTTGTTCGTCTTGCTCTACTTTATCGATGAAAAAATTATTACTGTGACCCAAAAGGTTTCTCTCGGTTTCAGTTATGTTATTTTCCTATATTGTGTTGCCTATCTTGGCCAGTATCGACTGAAAAAGAATAACGGTAAAAAAGAACAATTGAACAACATTTTGAAAAAACAAAGGCATGAACTACTTACGCCACCAAGATAGTAATGAATCGTGTCATATTGTAAACAGTAAACAGGTCAATGTAACGCCATCAAACAGTAGAGCGGATGTTATTTATCCGCCTACCCCAGCAGCTGGAAATTCTTCTATTTTTCAAACCCCCAATTCACCGCTGCTTGGAATGGCCCAGAAAAGTGCGTTATCAAGTCCCATATTCCGGTCACCGTTTAGTCCGAACAAAGTAACGCCTAAAAATCAATCGCTAATCTCGCCCAATCAAAAGCAATCTCATTTCTCTCCATCGCCTGTGGCCAGATCTAAAATAAGAGATTCCAAAGATCTTGAAGAATATCTAACGTCATATGAATCTCCTTCAAAGTCAATTACTTCCAGTATTCCCCAGTTTTTAGTACCTCTACAAAGGTATTTCTCTGCTTCTAGCCAGTCTCCTTCAATTAAACGGGACTCATCGAAACATTCCTTGATTACGAAAGGTCAAGATGAAGTAAAAATTTGCAGCATTAATTTAGAGCTTTTTGAAAAATTAAATGCCACCCTTAAACAAGACATTTTGATTGAGAATATGAGAAAGGTAACTTTACTTATCAACCTGTAAAAGTGGTTTTCCAATCATTTGTTACACTTGATTATTCAATCTATAGACGAAGTTGAAAGTGAATTTAAAAGAATGGGGTTACAAAATCTTGGGATACTATATGAAACAAGCACAAATGCTTCTGTATTGCATGATCTTGCTAAAACTAATCAAGCTGCGAAGACTCGGTTGTTTCTAGAACAATTTTTATCAGTTGCATCTAATAAAACTCATAGAGAATACATTTTACAGCGTATTCGTGACTTGGAAGCCGGGTCAGTTTTGGCAAACTTCAAATGGAACGAAGGAGGCTACTTTAACGGTCAACCATATTCTCCAGCATTTCCAACTGACGCTGAATTACTCATGTCGTTATTCTGTGTCTTTCTTGACTATATGCTCACAGAAAATGATGACCAATTGAATACAAAGAGGGCGCATCCTTTTACCAGCAAATATTTTGTCGAAGTTTCAGGAGGGAAAATAGGTAACTTTTGCCGTATATTCTAAAGGTAGCTCGTCTCAATGAGTACATTCAAATACGCCAAGTTAAGAAATCGCCACCGCAGTATCACCTGGTCATAAACAACGTTATTTACGAGATTGAGAACGGTAGAAATAATTTAATGCTTACTATTGCATGTTTTGTGGAATACGTGAAACAGGAGTATTCTGGATTCATAGAGTAATGACATTTTCCTGGCAAAATTTAGTTCCTTAAACTTAAAAAGTCGATCAATTAATTTAATACAATAAAGATTTTTATTTCTTGACTTATAATTTTGTTATAAAGTCGTTTCAAGTTTGTATAACCTATTAACCTGTGTTTGTTTTTCTTTTTTAGAAATTTGGTGGCATGCAAGACAATGCGATTTCTGCTAATATACCCATGCTTTCTCCATCAGCCCCTCCCATAATTGATCCCTCGGAGTCAAATGCGGCGGCTCAAACTGTAAGTATAAAAATGAACGGACGAGCCACACCGTTAGCTCAAAGGGAATCGACATTGACTTACAGGAAGTTAGTTACATGTCAATTAAGAGCTCTGGTAAGAATGAATATATGCTTAAACAAGTTTCATAAATCAGTGGCTTTTCAACGGCGACAAGTCTTTGTAAACGTGTGTTGTATATCCTTATGCCCCATAATGATGGTCGTAGTTGCAGGAATATTGGGATTTGTTTTGACAAATTTGATCAATAGTCTTATTGTGGTTCAAGAAGTAGTGTATTGTTCCAACTACAACGGAACTTTTACTCTTGGTCTACCTTTAGCTGATAGGTCTTCTCTGCCATTAGACTCATTAGGAAGGAAAATTTCAAATTACTTTATTGCTCCTTCGGATAGTGGAATGGGTAGACCGCTTGGTAGTACAACATCGAGTTGTGCTAACTGGTTTGAAAACTATTATCCATACAAATACCCTTATGAAAAGAATCCTAACGCTGCCAATCCATTATTCTTGAGAGATTTGTAAAGAACTATATCACGAATATATTAGATCTTTCCGCCCTGATCCCCCTTTTGGATGGTTTGGATTACCTGTTTATAACCTTACTTTACCTGCTGTTCAAACTTTTCCCTGGTTTTTGTATAATGAGCCTACAGACGGAGTCATGGGAAACAAATTGCAAAACAGCCCGTTTAATTATCCCATAGTTAATGCATCTCTAGTCCCTTCGGAAGGAAATGAACCGAACAAAACTGGATTCTTGGGGAATTTCCCAACTTATTTCTTTATGGACAAAAAGGATGACAACAGTTACGTTCTGCAGAGGCTTCCCTTCTTTATTAAGCCTGAAACCACGATAAACACATACTACAGCAATAAGATTAATGAGTACAATGTTATCACTATCTTAATGAAAGTCTCTTAGAACAGATAGCGTTACTTAACAAAACTATATTGTATCAAACAAATCCTGATCCTGTAGAATAGTAACACAAAATATTCCTTTAAATAGTCAAAATTTCGTTACGAAAGTTGACAAGATTACTCGTCAAATGCCACAGGGGGCTTTTATTTTCAATAATTTCGATGCCTCCAATAATCAATATGCATATACGCTTCAAACTGGAAGTGACAAAAGAATAACTCGGTCTACTAAATATCCAAGTGAAGGATTTAGACGCCTGATGCAACAATCATGGTTAGCAAACGCCATTGCAAAAACTTACATGCCTAATGCAAATATATCCATCAATCATGGGCTAAGGACTATGCCAGTTGTTATCAACAATCGATTTGATGCAAGACCGATCTATAGAGTCTTAGGCAATATTTTATTCCCATTTGGGGTTTCTTTTCTACTTCCAGTTTTTGTTCTTACTTTAGTAAAGGAAAAGGAAGACAGGATTTTGATAATGATGCAAATGGTATTTAATTTAATGTTTGCGTATTTAAGAATGGTCTTAGAACTTGGACTTACTACTTGATGCATTATGCTTTCTTTTATTTGATGCACTTTTTGGCATCAACTGTCTTTATTATAGCAGGAGTTGTTGCCAGGTTGGATTTTTTTGTTAAAACAGATCCTGGTGTTTATATTTTGCTCTTTTTCCTATGGGGTCATGTTCAAATAATAATTGCCTTTTTGCTCTCGTGTTTTTTCAACAAAAGTAGAAATGCATTAAGTAATCCTAAATTTGCATTTTTATAGTTGTTTCATTTCTCATTGTCATTGCAAGTGTCTTGATTAATATTGTTGCTGGTATACGATTTAAAATCTGATAAATAGGCACATTGTTCACTGATAAGCCTCCATTGCCCTATCTTTTCTGGGCACCTTTTGCATTTTATCGCTCTATCAATAGAATCGCCTTGGCAAGTAGTTCCGATTCGATGCCGCCTTATTCAATGTCTAAGGTGATACCTGGTGACGAAGTCTCAAATGCTATGATCGCCCTTGTTGTGGAAATATTTGTTTATGCACTTTTAGCTACATATCTAAGTGCGGTATTGCCTTCGGAATATGGAGTTCGCAAGAAATGGTATTTTCCCATCTCATTTATTGGGAAGCTTTTATTTGGGGAGAAAGAGTCTAATCAGGTATAATAAAGATTCCCAAATGAATAGGATGATTATAATTGGGATGTTAATGATGCAGACATCGAGAAAGAAGACGACGATGTGAAAATGGAGAGGGAGAGAGTACACTCTGATCATTACAATGCAGATTGTCCATTGGTTTTAAAGAATTTACGAAAAGTTTATCCAAATGGAAAGATTGCAGTTAAGACCGCGACATACGCAGTCGACCCTTCTTCATGTTTTGGATTATTGGGGCCTAACGGTTCGGGGAAAACAACAACTATAAGCATCCTTTCTGGACTTTATAAACCCACATCAGGATTTGCTACTTTGGCAGGATACAGTGTTTTAAGCCAAATGGATGATGTGTACAGAAACATGGGAGTTTGTCCTCAACACGATATTTTATGGGATGATTTGACTGTTGGGGAACATTTATATTTCTATGCGCGACTTAAAGGAGTTGAAAAAGAAAAAGAAAAGGATGCTGTGCAAAAGGCTTTAAAGTCTGTTTCCTTGGGAAGTTTTGAAGACCGACAATCAAAGGGATTAAGTGGCGGAGAAAAAAGAAGACTTTCTATCGCGATTGCTTTAATTGGAGGAGGAAAAGTTGTTTTTCTTGATGAGCCGACAGTAACCATATTCTATAAACATTAAATTAAGACTGGGTTAGATCCAGAGGTCCGAAGAATCATCTGGAACATCATAAATGAAGCAAAAATCGGAAGGACAATCATTTTGACAACCCACAGGTATGATCAATCAAAAATATTGACTTAGCATGGAAGAAGCTGAAGTCCTTTGCAATAGAATAGGAATAATGGCCAAAGGAACTTTAAGGTGTATTGGGGTATTAATTTAAATTTCCTTTAATAGTCTCTGCTTCATTTGAAGAAGAAATACGGTTCAGGTTTCAAATTGACCATCTCAGCGACGCATGAAAACATGCAAAAGGCGACCGCGTAAGAAAATATTTAAGTTATTATTTTTGTTATATAGAATCTCTTTTGCCAAAAGATCATAAAAGAATAGACAGCTTCGCAACTAACACTTCTTATGAATTCAGTGTCGAGAAAGGACTGATTCCGCGCTTGTTTAAAGAAATCGAGTTCAATAAACATAATCATGGAATAGAAGACTGGGGTTTGAGTCAAACCACCTTGGAAGAAGTATTTTTGCGAATCATTGGAGATACTGATGCCGAAGCCGAAGGGTAAAATAAATTTAATTTGACTCCTTGGCAACCAGCCATACCATGTTCTATCTACAATCTTCGATTTTGATATTCATAGTTTTGTCCTATCTTGCGCTTTCTGTAACAGGCTTAGAACCTTTTGGCTGTTTGAGCAATGCAGAATTATACCTGGCATCAAATAATGGAACAGGCAATATTCGTATAGGAAATGAAATCGGAGGTTACCAAAATTCACAATCCTGTACTTACACATTAACTTCACTCAATCCTAATTCAAGAATAATGATAAGCTTTGACTATTTCGCTACAGAATGCGGGTAAACTTTATATATATTTAAATAGTTTCCAGCTATGACTATTTTAATATTTTTGATGGTGAAACCAAGATAGCCTCTCTTTGTGGAACAAGGTCGCAGTCAAATGGTTTCAATGATACCATTGTGTCACAGGGGAGCAGCTTGAAAATGATTTTTGAGTCAGATTCCTCAATTGTGAACAAGGGGATATATCTTTCCTTTTCTTTGGTGCCTTCTTGTCCATTCCAATGTTCTGGAAACGGAAATTGTGTCAACAATACTTGTGTATGTTTTCAAGGCTTTCAGGGATCATATTGTCAAGACAGTAGAAAAAGGTTTAAATTATTTACAAGGTGTATCTCTACCCGCTAGGTATGGTCAAGCGTCAGCTTATCTTGACGGCAAATTATATGTCTATGGTGGCAGAAACTTAACATCCTACTTTAACGATTTTTACGTTTACAATTTCAGTAAATAGAACACAAAAAATTATATCGATTCCTTATCTTGGGCATTAATGGATGTTTCTAATAACACCTTTGAAATGCCAAAAATATCATACGCGGCTATGGTGGAGATCGAAGGAGTTTTGTACCTACTAGGAGGTGAAAATCAAAATGCATACAGCAGCTCATTCTATTCTTATTCATTTAGTAACTAAAACTCATTTGCTTTTTCAAGATGGACAGTGGAAGTTGTTACAAAGTTCACCAGTTATTTTACAAGACCCTATTTTGGTGGCAACAAACAAGTCCATATACGCCTTTGGAAACTTTAACCCTGCAATGCTATTAGAATATGATAGAGAATTAAATACTTGGATCTTTGTATCATCCATATTTGCGTATACTAAAGGAGGATCGGGTGTTTTTGATCCCTTTACAAACTCTATCTATTTTTTCAATATAGTAGGCCGGGCTTCAAGCTTACTCTCCTGGAGAACGCTTCGTTTCGATATAGAAGGAAGAATTTTTGATTTTATTGGTGAAGAGAGGTAGTTTATAGAATTTAACTGGTATAGATATATTGATAAACTACGATTGGGGTCATCTGCTGTTTTAATAGCCCAGGATAGAGTGTTAATATATGGCGGTTGGTTAAAGTTATCATTTTCAGGTATTCATAAACTTTGCAAGATAAAGGTATTGAATCCGCTTCGAACGAATGTTTCTATTCTGACGTATCAGTCTATGACATTAGTAATGGTATCTGTGAAGAAATAAAAAGGTTGTCAAACTTGGACCTCAGCAACATTTTCAGAACTTCAAAATGCAAGAAGAAAAAGTTTTAGTATTGCCAAAAAAGATTCTGAACTATACGTATACGGCGGTTTTAACGGTTTCGCTAAAGGAGATATATTGCAATTGCCAAATTCAATTCTAGATTTAGGGCGAAAAAGTCCTTCCCAACAAAAAATTTGCCAAAGTAAAAAATTGAATTTCTTGTAGTATAGGCAAAAATCTGTGTAGTTATCTCAACTGTCAAATTTGTTCTTCAAAACCGTTCTGCTCATGGTGTGATGGGGAATGTATTTATGATTCAGGGAAACAGTTCTTCAATTCTCTCAATAGTAGCTGTCCAGTTTACAAATCCACAACTTGTCCATCAAGTAAGATATAAGATGTGATATTTTGAATGAATACAATATTCCGATAGACGGTGAAAAGGTTAGAATTAGTCTAGAACCTAAACAATCAATAGATATAATTTTCAATCTACTCGAAAATGATATTGATGTTGTGGTGTACTTTGATCTGGATGCGAATTTGCTATCAGGTTCTTTCATCAACATACAAATGCTAAGTTCTCAATACAGGAATGTCGCCGGAAATATAACACGTAGCAGTCGATTATCCTTGATGGGGAATGATAACCGGCGATATTCAGGTGACTATCTCATTCGAATCACAAGTTTTGCAAAAGAAACAACATTTCTGTACGTTTCAGCCAATTTAGCAACTTCGGGAATTCGGGCTAATAATGAAGACATTATTCTATTGTCTTTAACGATATGTGTATTTATTTTGGTGATATTCTCCACAGTAACGGTCATAAAAAGGATCTATGACAATTTCAGACTTATCCATATGAATAGGCTTGAGCAAAGAAGGCGCAATGTATTCGCGGAAAGACCTGCACCATGCTTCCATAGAACAATCGACATAGTTAAAAGCCAGCGTACAGTCTTAAAGACAGCTGCTTTAACAGATGATGACGATAAGTCATTACCTCCGTTGTCACCCACTGTATGAAAAATTAAAAACGTTATTTAGCCTTTTTCAATTGAAAAAGTTAATGAAAAAGAATGTGCCGTGTGCTTTTTTGTTATCGAACCGGGATTTGATTCGTATATTAATAAAGGAAGAATGCCTGTTATTTCTATAGCGGTTACGAGGATTGAAAACGGTTCAAATATGGAACCAATGAGGCTTGAAGAGCAAAGAAAGCCGAAATTAGGAGCTCTTACCAGACTAAAATCAATCATACTGAATAAGCGTTGGAATTTAGTTAGTCCGTTCAGTCGTCCAAGGTTTTCTAATGGTCATGTTTAACTTTAATAAATTCTTTTCTATAGAATAGAGAAAGTTCTATTTGGATGTTTCAATCAATTTTACCTGGTCAAAATCGCCATATATTTCATATTCTTTTTAATTTTTATCATATAAAGTTATTTTGAATCTTTGATGTACTACAAATATTTGAAACATTTTCTCTAACTCCCAGAAGTCCATAGGAATCTACGCTCTGTGCTCACAGTGCCTTTAATATTTTTGTCGCGATAAAAAGATTAAAAAAGAAGGATTCATCTTTTTGATAATTACGGTATTTAATTCACCCAAGAATATCTAATTACAACGTCTAAATTTAAGAACTATTATTAAAGTAAAGGAACTATTTAAATTTTGTAATTTATTTTAAAACCCCGAACATAAACAATGCCTCGAACATTCAAAAGACTATCGGATTACTTTCAAACATTTCATCAAGATAAAAGACGAACAGAAACTAGAAACTACAATCCTTTTGTACCCAAGGAACGAAATAGGGCTACACCAGAGCAATATAATGAATTACTTAAGGAATTCAAGAAAGACCCCAGGCCAACTCATGACGATTGTGATAAGATAGCAAAAAGGTTAAATATGCCCAAGAAAACGGTTCGAATTTGGTATTAATACCCATAAATTGTTTAATAGGTTTCAAAATCGTCGCTCCAAATTTCGAAGTCCTCAAGTCTGCAAGGATAATGAAGTGAATACAGAAACCAGAAATGAGATAGAAAATTTTGTGGATTTTAACGCTGCTATTGATACTTGCGACTCATTAGAAAATGCGTTGCAAGTAGAAAATTCTATAGTACCGTGTAATGACAATGCGAAAGATAATGAACCCATGCGCCCGAGGACTTATTCTTGTCCTAATATATCGCATTTTAATAAGCCAAAGAAATATGAATTTCACATAAATAGTTTAAGGAATAGATCCCAGTCATTAAGTTTAAAGAAATCCGAAAGAAAAAGAGAAGCTGTTAAAACATGCATTGAGGAGTTACAGCTATCTATTTCGCAGGCGAATGCTAATCCCAAAAAGAAAAGGGAAACTGATATTCAAAGCCCAGTTATTGCCCAATGGATTCATCCTGTTATGCCTAGTGCAGGTAAGTTTAAAAACAATAGGTCCTTTCTTAATCTGGCACAGGAAGACAATTTTAATATGCCTATATTTTCTGCCTTTCCACCCTTTTATGCCCCAGTATACTCTCCGCCCATAAATTATACATATAATTGCAATTCGATAAATCCTGGATTTAATGCAGTTTTCAATGCTTTGCCTGGTTGTACATGTACCTGTTCCCAGAGAATACCGATGCCATCATATCACCCAGAGAATATTTACGGGGAGAATAATACTAATACATTGAATTCTTTTACCGAAACACAAAACTCTTGGAATAATGCAGAAGTAAACATGTCAGAAAGATTAGAAAATTTATGTAGCCTTGACGAGAAACATGTTTTTCCTCATATTAGTGAAAACATATGTATTCCAGCCCGACAATCAGAGACGCAGCCAAATATATCAGATTTTCTCGCTTCAATAGTTCAGTTTCCAGAGGATAACTTATCACAGCATTGTTCCGAGGCTGTTCTTGAATCGTTAATTACAGGTTCAAGCATGTAAAATGATTTAATTATTATCCTAAATAAATTACTTGCACCTTATAACTTAATACTCTCGCTACTTGATGAAACTATACTATTTCATTATCATCAATCATGGGTCATTAATGAATTTTTTTCACTTATTTAAAAACTAAGCTAAATTTTATTTGAATTTTATTTATCAGATTCTCGAAATAACAGATTCATAAGTCGGGACCATGTATTTGACATTGATGAAGGCATCTTCCCCACCATTAAGTTCGAGTTTCTCCAAAGTTTCTTGAATTAGGTCGCCGATGTTTTCCCGTTTCTGTTGCGCATAATAAATGCCATCACCAAGATTCACTACTTGTCTGCTACATTCTATATGCTTACCATTATGATTTTTGAAAAGATTGAATATTGGAAGAATTTGTCTATAGTATGGGACTAATGCTTCCCCGACCATTTCAGCGGATTCAACCAAATGTTGAATCACTTTCAACGTTGTGCAGATCACCATAGGATTTCTAGTATTTAGAGCATCTGAAATTGTATTTATATAATGATACTTTTAATTGGAATTATTAGTTGAGGCACAACAGGGAGAATCTTAGCTCCACCTTTATCCAGTAGGTCATGGACTCCTTGCCTTGCCAAGAAAGCATAAGGTTCCTCAGTCTCGCATAAGCCAGAGAAAAATAAGGGGAGATAATGGTGATAATCGAGTTTTTCAATGTCAACCTTTTTTGTCTAGGGCGATGTGTTACTTTCCAGTTCATTCGATTCCCTTTGCCATCATGGTTTACAGATATTGGGAAATCACCTCTGTCGTAAAGTTTTCGAAATGCTTTTAAAGGATGTATCAATGATTACTTGATGTTTCCTTTTTGCGGGTCTTATCCCTAGGTTTGTATGCCCCAGCTTTTGGCGGGTTACTATTTTTTGGTGCAAAGTATCCTGGCATATGTATTATGAGCTTAAAGATGAAAGCGGGAAAAAGAAAACCTAAAGGAATTCCGTTGCTATGTACGATGAGGGCTTCTTTATGTTGAAAAAATAATGCAAGTTTATTATTAATGAGATATTACGGCATCAATCATTTCATGATGTATTTCTGATAAGTGCTTGGTGAAATCAACAATTTCAAGCTTTAAATCTTTGAAATTCCGTTTCTTTCTATTTAACAGGTCAGAGGATATAAAGCCAGAATGCATGTTTAATTTACACTAATATATTATATAAACCCAAACAATTACTTCCATTTCATCTATCTCCTTTTGATACTGTAGTAAGCATGATAAGTAATTGGATATATTTTCAAGATTTGACATTGAAAAGTTCTTTTCTCTCTTTTTCCGTTTCGGCATGTTCTTTTACACCAAGGAAATCAATTTACTTGCAAAAGATCGTCAGTCAGTCCTGTATTGCGTTGAACACTAAAATCAAGCTATAAATCGGAAACCGTCAAATTACCTCTTCTTCAGCCTCAAGGTCTGGCAATTCTTCAAATGCCTCTAATGGTTTCTCCGCCTCTTCTTTCCGCTTTTGGATTATTGATTTTGCAGACCAATACAATGGTTCAACACCTTTTCTGTGCAGACGTTTTGCATGAGAAATAACAGAGCCTCGGGCAGGAAAGAATATTCCACATCCCGGACATTGGAATGGCTTTTCGCCAGTGTGCTCCATTCTTAAATGTTGTAAAAGAGACATTTTATCAGTAAATGTGCATCCCATCCAACAATCATCCCATGGACAGGATATAGGCCTTTTAACTAAGTTGGGCAAAATTACGCTGATCCAAATTCGATTGATGTTACATGCTCATCTTCTATATGGATAACCATTTCTTCAAGTGAGTTATATTCTTTAAGGCAGGATTGCCATCGGCATGTACAATTCGATTCCATGATTTTGTAAATTCCTGAAATGGGAATTCAAGCTGTTGCTGTCATAAATTCGAAGGTAAGAAAATTTGTTAGCTTTAATTGATTGGTAATAATTTTTATTTATCTTGAACGAACTATCCCTTATTTTTGAAAACTTACGGGGACAAGGAAGATTTATCGTATCATTACTATGCACATTTTGCACTGGATGGATTTGAGGAAAAAGGTATAATTGTTTTGTCGAATTTACCAGATCGTTTAAAACAGTCAGATAACTATATCGGTTTGATTTTTAATTTTGAAGATTTATACATGTAATCAGGAATATCTCAACAATGATTCTAGTCATGGTTATCGAACGGCAACTAACATAAAGTTTGTGTTAATCGGTTCGTACTCTTCAACACCAAAGGATTCTGAAATCAAGAAAGTAGTTAATTTCATTAGTAACTATAGATATTTGCTCAATTAAATGATGCTTATTGCAAACTTTCTTTCAATCCTTTTTTTAACGAAGATAAAGAAAAATCAATCTCATCAAAAAGATTTGATGACACTTTGACGGATCTCGTCAATAATTCCAATAAATTATAATGTTATAAACTTGTCACTTTAAAAAGGAAAAAGTATCCATAAAATAAGGTTTGATGAGGACGTCAAGGCTGCTATTAAACTAATGAAAAATAATGAATATACAGATATTATACAAATGCTTAAATCAATACTTGTAGCAATTACAGGGCTAAATTTGCTGTTAGCAGGAGAAATCCCAGAATCCTGCTTGTCGGCAGGTCAAATCGCACTCACTTTTGATGGTAACTACCTTTAATTACATTAAAATAGATGGTCCTTCATTGTATACTGGAGAATTGTTGAAAATTTTAGCCAAAAACGATGTCAAGGCTGCATTTCATGTTAAAGTTGAATATCTGAATAATCCCGTAATTCTTGCATATCTCCGAAGTGCAATAAACGATAGACACATTGTAGGGCTCCGCCTTAACAATGATGACATTCGCGGTGACCCGAAAGCTGTAAAGGCAAGCATCGAGGAGAAGCTTCAGCGTATTTCCAAAGTGACAAATGGATACAAGGTTAAATTTGTTAGATTCCCATACATTGACAGCGGAGTTCCTGATCCTATTTACAAGGTTGTGGTTGAAGAAATGGGTTTAATTCCAACCAATTTTAATCTGGATTCAAGAGACTATACTGGTAACTTGGGTGAAAATGCAGTAGTAACTGTATACAAGGAGTTTATCGATACCATTGCCCCGCCAGCTAAAGGGTCGTTCATTGCGGTGCAAAGGGATATTATAAACGAAAGTGTCAAGCAAACTGGTGAAGTTATAAAGTATCTTGGCGACAAGGGCTATAAAATTCTTCGGCTAGACCAATGTATCGGAAAAAGAATTGATGGAGGGGCTGGAGTACCAACTGGAGATGGTGGAAGTGGCAATGGTGCTGATACTCGTCGTCCAGCAGACTCGTATGCTTCATCGATTGAATTCAGCTCATTTTTCTATCTGATGACAATGTTGGCAATATTTTATATGTTTCGTCAATAAATTTGCTTTTTTGAATTTTCAGTAATGAAAAACCCGCCATTTCTTCGCATATATGAGCCCAGCACAGGTTCAAAGCAAATAATAATATTAAAAAAGAGCGTGAAGAGTGTAGATAAGCTTATTGGATACCTGAAAAAGAAAGTGAGGCTGGAAAACGACGATAGTAGGAAGCTACTTAAAAGACGCAAGTTTAAACTGTTGCATGATGGATACAATCTACCCAAAAAATTTGAGTTGAAGTATTTAGAAAAGAATGCATTGCTTACTATACTAATTAATACAGATGAGGTTGATAATCTAGCGCAGGCTGTTGACCTAGTCCGCAGTGTAGGGAAAAGTAAAAGTAGCACAAAAGACAGTGTTGAAATTCGTCCAAAGGCAGTGAGTGAAAAAGAAAAGAAAGAAAATGTTAACCGATATGAAGATGATGTATTTAGAGCCGAAACAGTATACCAGTATGTGCCAGAGGGAATGGGAGATCAAGTAATGTATGAGCCTGCCAACAGTGAAAAATATGATTCTGAATGTGATAATGGTGTTGTTGATTATGATTCACTTAATGGGAATGAATACCCCGAGGTTAATTCAAGGATAGTATATAAGGTGTGGGAGATTTCTGTGGATTGTACGCCTGAATTATCTAGGGAAAAGAGTGGGAGGGTAGTTGGTGTTGATTATCGAACTGGCATGGTTAGGGTGCAATTGGATGCTCCTAGAATTGAGAATAGAGATATAGTCAAAAAGAAAAAGAAGAGGGGATTGAATAAATTCATGTTGGATGATGAAAATGTGTGTGACCAGATATGTGAGTGGAATATTAATGAGTTTGTAGAATTAAAAGTAGCCAGAGAAAGAAATTAACAGTTTAAAGAAATGAATAGTTTAAAGAAATGAATAAAAATTAATTAAAAGCATTATAATTATGATTACAACTTTTTTATTCATTGTTTATTTATTGGAATTAATTTGATGTGATTTTTCAAAAGAACGCCAAGAATATTTTTCCAAATGTAAAACTTTGGTGGTTCAGTGTTGAAATCAAGTTCTAAATCTGAAAATTTGACTTTAAAGGAATAATTGCATTCCTTTTTCGCAACATTCCAAACCTTATTGATGGGGATAGTTGAATTATTACTTGAATGAGACCATCATCAAAGATGAGAAATAAATCGTTATTTTGAATGTGAATAAATGATAAATTTTTGAATGATTGGCCTAGATCATGAAATTTACCAGATTCAATATCTACAAATTCTGTTTTAAACGAAGAAATCAATTACCGCAGAAAATGTCTCTTTTTTGAATGAAAAGATTGTTAGATTTTGGAATTCTTTGAACAAAAGTGAAATCAGAGAATTGTTTAATTGAAAGAGAGAGTAGATTGAGATTGTAGTAACCAAAAGTAGTTTTAATGGCAACGTTGTAATCAGTGATGAACGAAGCGTGAATTATTTCTTTGAGATTATCCAAGCGCGCAGATTTTATTAGTGTTAAATGATCAACAGTGTTGTTTATTTTAACGAGAGAAAAGTGGCCAGTTGAATATTCAAATGCAAGTAAGAGAGATCCAGTTTGATTGAAGAAGAGTAGAGAAGGTTTCTTCAAAGGTAATTTGATTGAAAAGAGATCATTTTCAACGAATATTTGGAATAGATGAAGAGTATTTGGAGTTGTAGCTAAATATTTACCAGGATGAGCTGGATGGAAGGATATTGAAGAAGAATGAATGTTTCTTTTGAATTTAAATGGTTCATTATCGTGTTTATGTTTTAGATGAAGAAAATTTGAAAAACTTTTAGATTTCTTTATTTCAACATGGGTGTTGTAGTCAAACTTTTCAAAACTGAAACTAGCGTTTAATAATTGTTGTTTTGAAGTCATTAAATCTTCAATTACAAATTCATAAATATTTTTATCATCGCCAATTGAAAGAAAATATTCATTGAAAGAGAAAATGTTGCAGGGGATTGAAATTTGAATTGGAATTAAATTTGGGGGTGAAGAAGAAATGTACAATCTTTTAAATCTTTTAATGAAATTGTTGTTTGAACATAATGGAAAATAATTTTCAACAATCTTTTCAATGTTTCCATGAAATTCTCTTGAAAATGAATATTTGTAATAATTTGGAGATTTTGAATAAATAAAAATTAAATATTGAGAAATAAAGAAATTCAATTCATAATTTACTTCTGGAATAAAACCTTTAGATTCTACATTGTTGGACGTATTTATATTCTTGGAATAGCTCAAATTGTTTAAACTATTTAAATTGTCTAAATGGTTTAGAATTGTTATTAATTGGTCTGAAACGAGATTATTTCTAATACAAGAAGAAACAAAAAGAAGTTGATTTAAATCATTAGGATTAAAATAAATTCCAGTTCTCAAATAAAACAATTCAAAATTATCATTAACATTAACATTGATATTAACATTAGCATCATTTTCACCTTTAACATTAGATTCACCATTCACTTTAGATTCCCCTTTAAAATTAAATTCATAATCTAGTTCCACTTGTAGAATGTTCTAAATTAAATGTAGAAATAAAATACATTTTGATAGAGAAATAAAATTGCTACAAAATGACATTTCATTAAACAAAGATTATTCACAATTTCATTAATGGGAACTTTTAGAAATGGAATACAATGAAAAGGATCTTTCAATATTTGAGATTCTTTAACATTCTCTTTAAACAAAATAAATAATTTACTATTGTGGGATTATCCAAAAGAATATTTAAAATGTTAATTAACCATTCATCTTCAACTAATGGTAGTATTTGATCTCTAATTAATACTTTACATGCAACATCCCCTAGTAATCTACAACTATTATAAATAATACCATGCATTAGTCTAGTTAAAACAATTGCTAATTGATAATCTTTTAATTGTCTTAAACAAATGGTTATGGCGTCATTCTCTTGACCTCCAAGAATAAAAAATGCTGCGGCGTATTCTATTTATAGAAATCAATCTAGTAAAATTACCAAATCTTTGTTTTCCTAGTAGAGCATAAGCATTTTTTAAAGCAGAAGATTTCCATTTGACATCATTGAAATCATTATTTAAGAAATCAACCATCTTTTGTCTTTCTGGATGATTAACAGCTGCTCTCCACAACCCCTGCAATATCTTTTTCTTTCCCATTGCAAGATAAAACAATGAACATCCAATTGGATCTTTTTCAGGCAAACTTGAATAAATATTTTTACATAAATTTTCTACAATTTTTTTCTCTTCTTAATAAGTTTAAATTATTACGAGGGATTCAACGTTTCTTAACCAATAGCCAATTCCTAATTCTCTAAATTTATTCCAAGATAAATTTTCTTTAAAATTTAAACATTTTTCAATTAAAATTTCCTTTCTATTTTTAGATTTAATCTTTACTTGAGATTTTGAATTTAATGCAAAAACAAAATCTTTTTCTTTTAAAT
>KE560854.1:0-10504 GCA_000442015.1 Rozella allomycis CSF55 | reverse complement strand
CCTTCAATACGGGTACTTCCCACCCAGTTTCACTGTTTGTAAAAAGCTTGTGAAAATTCCTGCCTTATAAATGTGAAAGCTATTTACTGCACGGCATTCGACATCTCTTTATACAACTTCAATGCATCATTGCTTCGCAATTCTCTGATGACAAGAAGAAAAGAAGACAAGACTTCATCGTAAGGCTTTACTACCTCACAAACTTTGCGGATGTCAGCATAATTATTTTGAACATGCTGATATACCCGGGAGGCATTCATGGAATGGTATTTTGTCCCCATATAACCTTTTCGTAACTCTAAAAATGAAGGGAAATTTAAATCTAGAAGAGAGAAACAAGAAGCTAGTGTTAAACCATCATTTCTTTCAACTGAAGTTTTCACAGTCTGAAGAAAATCATTCATTCGACAACGTGAAAAATTCTCAAATGACTTTAACAAACTTTAAGCCAAAACACGATGATTTGATACACGACATTTCTTTCGACTATTATTGTCGTAGGATAGCTACTTGCTCTAGCGACCAGAAAGTAAAAGTTTTTGATTATGACGATTCCCTCAATGAGTGGATTTTGAATCATGAATGGCACGTAAACTTTATTTTTGGTTTTCACAGAAAGGCTCATGATAGCTCAGTTTTGAAAATCAAATGGGCAGACCCTGAATTTGGAAATGTTATTGCCACTTCCTCTTTGGATAGAACCGTAAGGATATGGGAAGAAAATCAAAACAGTAACAAATTATGTATATTAATCAATAGCCTCTTCAAAAAATAAAAGATGGATAGAAAGGGCTCGTCTGGTTGACAGCAGGGGAGCTATTCAAGATATTGCATTTTCTCCCGTACATCTTGGTTTTAAAATCGCAACATGCTCAACTGATGGATTTGTTAGAATTTATGAAGCAATAGATCCGATGAATGCATCACATTGGACGTTAATGGATGAAATTGAGATTTGCACCACTCAACGAGAAATAGATGGTCAATTTTGCGTGTCCTGGTGCGATAATAAATTTTTACCTCAAATGATTGTTGTTGGCTGCGGTAAAGAATATACAGCTAAGGTATTTCATTCAACCTGATTTAATAGATATTTTGCTACTCCTCGGAAGGTAGAAAGTGGCAAATAATGGGAACATTGGAAGGACATGAAGATTTTGTTCTTGATGTAAAATGGGCGCCAAATTTCGGTCGATCTTACGAGTTGATTGCAACAGCTTGCAAAGATCATTACGTTAGAATTTATAGACTTGATTTCGGCGAAAAAGAAGCTGAAATTTTATTGTACGATGATAGAAACAAAGTAGAAAATCTTGAAAATGAGAATCCTTGTGTTTCTATTGTATCCAAATTTAAGGATCACGCTGCTGCAGTATGGAGGGTTTCATGGAACACAGTGGGGACCATTCTTTCAACTTCGGGTGACGATAATAAAATTAGGACTTGGAAAAGTAATTCATAAACATTGTTAAGGAATAGTGGATCATTTAGGACAATGGAAAAGTGTTTCTGTAATACCTGGTGTGGATTATGATACTAATTCAGCTGTTACAATTTAAAGATAATAAAATTTAATCATTTTATTTATTTATATTTATATAATTGGCATTAGTAGTAGGCGTGTGTAGTTGTAGGCACAGCCGTTGTTCCAAGAACCGATGAGGTAGTATAATAAGTGTTTGTCGTAGTTGGCACAGCTGTTGTTCCAAGGACAGATGAACTGGTAGCACAGGAAGTAGTAGTTGGTACAGCTGTAGTTCCAAGAACAGATGAAGTGGTGCAAGTTGGTCTAATGATCTTGGTCTTTGTCTTGAACACTNATGGGAACATTGGAAGGACATGAAGATTTTGTTCTTGATGTAAAATGGGCTCCAAATTTCGGTAGATCTTACGAGTTGATCGCAACAGCTTGCAAAGATCACTACGTTAGAATTTATCGACTTGATTTTGGCGAAAAAGAAACTGAAATTTTATTGTACGATGATCGTAACGAAGCAAAAAATCTTGAAAATCAAAATCCTTGTGTTTCTCTTGTATCCAAATTTAAGGATCACGCTGCTGCAGTTTGGCGGGTTTCATGGAACACAGTTGGGACCATTCTTTCAACTTCGGGTGACGATAATAAGATTAGGACTTGGAAAAGTAATTCATAAACAGCATAAGGAATAGTGGATCATTTAGGGCAATGGAAGAGTGTTTCCGTGATACCTGGTGTAGATTACGATACTAACTCAGCTGTTACAATTTAAAGAGAATAAAATTTAATCATTTTATTTATTTATATTTATATATTTGGCATTAGTAGTAGGCGTGTGTAGTTGTAGGCACAGCCGTTGTTCCAAGAACTGACGAGGTGGTGTAATAAGCTTTTGTCGTAGTTGGCACAGCTGTTGTTCCAAGTACAGATGAAGTAGTAGCACAGGAAGTGGTAGTTGGTACAGCTGTGGTTCCTAGAACAGATGAAGTGGTGCAAGTTGGTCTAATAATCTTGGTCTTTGTCTTGAACACAGTCTGATTGACAGTCTTTGTATCAGTTTCAGTTTTAGTGCAAGTTTTGGTAGTTGTTTCGGTTGAGACACTTGTTGAAATGGTAGTGCTTGTCACGGTGTAATAGTTCGTCACAGTTTCTGTTAGAGTTTTGGATACCGTTGAAGTGAGCGTTTCCGTGTTTGTCAAATAGGCAGTGGAAGTGAGTGTTTCTGTTACCGGAGTGCAAACAGGTGTCGCTGTTGTTCCCAATACACTGGAGGTGGTCGTTTCACATGGAGTGGTTGTTGGCACAGCTGTAGTTCCAAGTACACTAGAGGTGGTGGTTTCACATGGAGTGGTTGTTGGAACGGCTGTTGTTCCAAGTACACTTGAAGTNGTAGTTCCAAGTACACTAGAGGTGGTGGTTTCACATGGAGTGGTTGTTGGGACGGCTGTTGTTCCAAGTACACTTGAAGTAGTTGTTGTACACGGAGTTGTTGTTTCATAAGATGTGGTTGTTGGTACAGCAGTTGTTCCTAAAACGCTTGACGTGGTTGTTGTGCATGGAGATGTTGTTTCATACGGTGTGGAAGTTGGTACAGCAGTTGTTCCTAACACACTGGAAGTAGTTGTTGTATCGTAGTATCCATTCGTGGTAGTAGGGACTGCAGTAGTGCCGAGAACGGAAGAAGTTGTTTGATATTGATTATTCCAGCTTTCATATATTGACATATAGTTATGTTTGACTGGGACGCTTTCTCCTGATGGAATGGTTGAAGCGATTAATATAGCAGCGATTTGTTGAACTTTCATGGCAAAATGTAAACAATGGTGGGTGGTGAATTTGAAGCCTATATATATTAGTGGTCCTTGATGGACTTTCCTATCGTAGTAATATTCATATTTGTTATGATTTTACTGGAAAAGGGATAATTTCTCATTTGTTTACAAGTTTTATCAAAACATTCGTTAAAATGTAAATAAACAAAGACAAAATCCTACAATACATAACAAGAAATGAGTTTATAACTATATAAATAATAAAAAGTTAGTTCTCATCTGATTTCGTGCCGCATTTTTGAAAAAACCGTCAATGCACAAACGGAAAATTCCTAAATTCCATGGTTTGGCAGTCAAAGTTAGTTTAATACTCTTGCTCTATTTGCAATTTAAAATTTTTATCTCATTTACACGATTTTAAAGCCTCTTAATCCTTACAAACGCAAGCATTCATGACATAAGTCACAATTCAATCTGATGACGCCGTTGTACGACTTCCAATCGACCGATTAGAAGTTATTCGTTTAAAAACTATCCTACTGACCAAAAANATCAAAACATTCGTTAAAATGTAAATAAACAAAGACAAAATCCTACAATAGAAATGAGTTTATAACTCTATAAATAATCAAAAGTTAGTTCTCATCTGATTTCGTGCCGCATTTTTGAAAAAACCGTCAATGCACAAACGGAAAATTCCTAAATTCCATGGTTCGGCAGTCAAAGTTAGTTTAGAGCTTATACTCTTGCTCTATTTGCATTCCTAAGGATTTTAATGCCTCTAAATCCTTACAAACGCAAGCATTCATGAAATAAGTCACAATTCAATCTGATGACGCTGTTGCATGAGTTCCAATCGACCGATAAGTAGTTATTCTTTTAAGAACTACTTTTTCTACACATAAATGACCAAAGTCCAAAAGTATTATAATAATTCATAAAATTAAACCAATAGAATTAAGTTATTATGTTAACCTTAGTTTATTACAATTTACAACAGAATTTCGCCGTCGGAAGGTGCAGAGCCTGATGTAGAGTTTCCTTTTTTCTTTTCCTTCGCTTTCAATGATTTCGTCTTGTAGCCCTTGGTTTGAGCATTTTCGGTAACAGCGTCATCTAATGGCACTGTTTGATTTTCGATGTTTCCATATCCCGTTTGATTTTCGATGTTTCCAGATCCCGTTTGATCATCGACGTTGTCACCTGACTGTGTATTTTCTGTGGCAGGTTCATCTGCAGATTCTGTTTGATTTTGGTCCTCAGCGTTAGCATCCGAGTCATTTTCCTGGCTATCAGTTACTTTTTGATCATTTCCTGTCTCGGTAGGTGTTGTAGTCGTCTTGCCTTGATCGGAATAGTCTCTTGATTTTTTACCATTACTTTTTCCAGTTTCAATATTCCCATTTTGAACATCATTTGTGGCCTCAGAATCGACACCCAAATCCACAGACGCATCGNTTCAATATTCCCATCTTGAACATCATTTGTAGCCTCAGAATCGGCACCCATATCCACAGATGCATCCGTATTTTCCTCGTCATCCTGATTTTCTTCAGTAGACTCTCCAGAAGAAAGTTTTTTGTATATTTTTTTCCATTCTTTGGAATATTCTTGTAGTTTACTTTCTTCGATGTCTAAACAACCAGAAAAAAATTCTTTGGCCTTATCCCATGTATCAGCATCTTCAGCACCTTTTGCTTTGCAGGATGATTTTTTCATCTTTCCCGAAACCACCCAACATGTCGGGAGAAATTGGTACTTGCCTGTTAACAAAGGCTCAAGCAGTTTCGTGCCAATTGACGATTCGAGACCCATTTTTCCAATTTGCTCTGTCAAAACAAGATTATTGAGAAATGATTTGAAATCTTTATCATTTCTCTTGTCTGTTGGGATCAAATTTCTGTTCTTGGGATCCTTCCAAAACGTCAACAAGTGAAATGGATTTATCATTCCACGAGTACCAATCCCAAATCTTCCAGGATAGTGATCTTTATTAACACGAAGTGATTTGGACTGTATTTTGATATGTGTCAAGTATGCTGCCATTGCTTTAGGATTTGTATCCATCTTATAAGCTTTGGCGGCTTTATTAAGTAAGTCAAAATCTTTGGCACAGTTGAAAGTTTCAAGTTTTGCATCATACGGGACAATTGAGTGAACTTCAGTTTCTGCCAAAGCTTTACCGCAATCTTTCCCCATGATGTTAAGGAGAGTCTCACTGGTTACAAGCGTTGAACTTGCGTTAGATTTACAGTATACAGAGAGCGTGATAGCCAAAGAAAGAGCTAGTCTTGGAAGTGCGAACTTCATTTTGTGACAATTAGGGGAAGTGTTTCGTTGGTTTTATATTAGCCGCTATTTTTAGCTCATACCCCTAGTTTAAATTTAGAAACGGAGGCGAGCCAAGTAACTTTAGATAATTCGTAAATTTGGTATACAAGGTGGTAAACAAATTTGCATTGAACAATGATAACCAGAAAAGAAGTGGAGCAGAAATTTCAACAAATGGAAAAAATCGGAACGTAATACAATTTCATGTGTAATAAGAGCGGGTCTTTCGCTGTTGTTTATAAAGCAATAGAAAAAACGACACAAAAAACCTACGCATTAAAAGTTATAGACAAATCTAAATGTAAAGGGCATGAAGACCATATAGTGAAAGAAGTCGCTATATTGAAAAACGTGCACCATGAAAATATCATTAGATTATATGATGTATTTGAAACAAAAGAAAGCATATATCTTATGATGGATTAGTAAATATACCAATATTCACGAAATATGTGTGTCTGGCGGGGAGTTGTTTGATGCGATAATTGAAAAAGGCAATTATACTGAAGATGATGCCAAAACTTTGGTTGTTCAAATGTTAAACGCTTTGAATTATTTACACGAAAGAAATGTTGTACATCGAGACCTCAAGCCTGAAAATCTCCTCCTCAGTGAAAAAGGTCCGAATGCTTTAATAAAACTAGCTGATTTTGGTAATTACGATGATTGCATAATAGAGGTCTATCAACAGTTACCAAGGCCAATACATTGCTTGAGACCAATTGTGGCACCGTGACATACATCGCACCAGGTATAGTGTTTTAAATTTAATTCAATAAAAGAAATACTTTCAGGGGACGGTTACGGTAAAGAAGTAGACATGTGGTCGTTGGGTGTCATTACGTACATTTTGTAGGATAATTTCGAAAACTTCATTTAGGTTGTCTGGTTACCCACCCTTTTACGACGAAGATGAATCTATAGCATTGGAGAAAGCAATGCTTGGCCGATTCAAATTCTTTTCGCCTGAATGGGATGCTGTAAGCTCGGAAGGTAAATCAAGATGATTTATTAAAAACAGCCAAGGATTTTATTAGAAGAGCATTGACAGTCAACCCTTTGCAAAGGTTAACCGCAAAACAAGCACTTGAACATAAGTGGATCATACAAGCCAAAGTCGCCAAAACAGATCTTTATGAGGCTGTCGTTAATAACATGAAAAAATTTAATCCAAGAAGAAAATTTAAAGTAACACAAAACTTGGCAATATAAAGGCGGGAATAGACGCGGTGATGATGTTACAGAAAATAAAACACAATCCGTTTTCTACAAGTTAAAACTTTAACGTTAGAAATAAATTTTGAAATCAAGATCTTATTTCCCTTTATGGTAATTGTGTCAAAGTGCCTTTTAATACTGTACGGTGTACACCCTGGTTCACGTGTTTTTTACAAAAAGATGCTTTCGTGCGCTATAATGTTACTTTCGTATTTTGGAATGATTTTTTCCATGAGATCTGAAATATTTATTCCGCCAAAATTGGAAACAAGAAATAGACATTCAAGAAGTCCTCGTGTTTATCAGTTGGTGAGAACAAACAGCACGCCTGAAAAAATAGATACTAGCATAGAAAATAATAAAAATTCACCAACTATGTCGAAAAAGTCGAGTATAACTCAAAGATACTCTCCATTTATAGCACCAAGAGCTTTGCTAAACATTGATTTCGTTGATGAACAGTCGAGTCTTTTAAAATACTTTTTAACATCTAGAAAATACGAAGCTGCATTTAAATTAGTCCAAGAGATAAATGCCAAANATACTAGCATAGAAAATAATAAAAATTCGCCAACTATGTCGAAAAAGTCGTGTATAACTCAAAGATACTCTCCAAAATTAATGGCACCAAGAGCTGTGAGAAACCTTGATTTCGTTGATGAACAGTCGAATCTTCTAAATTACTTTTTAACTACCAGAAATTACGAAGCTGCATTTGAATTAGTCCAAGAGATAAATGCCAAAAAAGTGATAGGCAATCATTTCAATTATTGCAAAGCCTTTCAGTTAAATAACGTTTATCTTTATGCCTTGCATTTTCAAAACATTTCAGTAGTCAGGACTCTCTTAAATCTTTGCTCTGTAGACGAATTACTTGGAGTAACAAGCAAGACAATAATATCTACCGAAGTGGAAAAGTACGCTGAATTGTTTAATTTTCTTTATCACAATCAAGCAATGAATGATTTGAAAAATGCAATAAAAGAATCCAAATATTCAACATATTTAGCCAACGATAGCATGACTTTCATAACCGAAGCGTTAAAGAATGATGATGTTATTTTTTTCGAGATATTGTATAGCGATGAAATCCTAAGCAACTTTGATAAAGTCTTTTATCTTAATAGATTGTTTGAAGAACACGCTACTAAATCCTTGAATATGATAATCAAGAATCATCCAAATATTTTTTTACTATACGGAAAAAAGAAAGCTATGAGTCATCTTAAAACCTTACGCAAGTCTGGTGGAATTAAGAGCAAGGAATATTGGGAGTTATCCCTCCGAGTCCACTGGTTATTTCTCAAGGGATAGATGACCATAGCTCAAACTTAAATACTTGCAATAAAATAATAATTTGGACTAACCCCCTTCTTTCTTCTCTTTTCCCATCTGCTTTTTGCAGCCACTAATCAGTAATCAGGCAATTAATTGAGTTTGAAATTTTCAAGAATATTCGTGAACGGAAAAACCATAAGCAACCCAATGCCTAAGCTGTTAGTGGTTTGATTGAGCTACTTTAATATTCTTGAATTTTTTTACATTTTGAACTACTTCCAGCAGGCCCTTCATATATAGCGGTTCAATTTTAGGCATGACCAATTGAGGCGCAGCAATGAAAAAGTTTATAATTGCATGGATGTTGCTGTATTTCACGCAGGTTTTCACATCTGAAATTGAAGGTTCAACTACACTACTTGACTCTTTAAGTTCTAGATCTTTAGATTTTGGATCTGATGTGGCCACATATAGATCTACGCTACTTTTTAGAGAAAGCCTTGATAATCAGGACATCCCAGGTCAAATAGATTCCTTTGCTTTTATAAACTCTGATGATGATGAAGATGAAACGCTTTTGTTGCAAACCATTTTGCGTTGCCCGAGACATCGCGGACAATGGACTAGTAATGAATGCAAAGATAAAGACGCCATTGAAAGAAAACTTCAACTTTATTTTAATTCTCACGACTTGGAGAGGTTTGAGACTGTTTTAAATGAGACACCTGGGTACCTTCACCTGGATATTTTAATTCCGTTATTCAATTTCTGCTACAAGATGAGATATAATGATTTCTTTAAAATTTTCTTGAATTCTGATAGTTTTATTTATAGTTTTACGAATTTAGGTTCCCTAATGAAAATTGTCTCTTATCATGGGCGAGAAGACGTTTTAGAATTGCTGATTGATAAGGGATTAGAAGAAAAAAATATAGATGCTGAGCGATTATTTAAGGATCCCTTTACTTATGCTGTTAGCTTAAAGCAATCCAATATAGTCAACGTCTTTTTTAGAAAAATAAATGTCCGTGCCATTAATGTAGATGAGATGATATTAAGTGAAGCTATAAATTTTGTGATGATAAATAGAGAGTCTAAAAGTTTTAGCGACGCGATTTGTGATTATGTCAAAAACGAAATGAGTTATGAAACTCCATGTGGGGATATAGAGGAAATATCATTTTACGCAACAGACATTAATATTCGAGATTTGTTGAAAATTTCTTCAAGCTATGATCAAAAGGAAGCCATAGAAACACTGGTTAAATACTTTTCAGGCAATCCTAATAAGAATGATTTTTTGCGAGAAATACTCATTTACTCACTGAACATGAAGCAGGAAAACCTTTTAGAGGCCATACTAAGTGAAAATTATAGCGTTTCGAATATGGTGGGATTAATGAAAGTTTGCGTATACCACGATCGAGCAGATGTGCTAGAATTACTGTTAAATAAAGGTTTAGAAGAAAGAGATGTCGATGTTGAGCGTTTATTTAAGGATCCCTTTACGTACGCAGTTGGGTTAAAGAAAACGGACGCAGTCAAAGTCTTTTTTAGGAAAATCAATCTTCGTGCGATTAATGTTGATGAAAAGTTGTTAAATGAAGGTATCAGTTTTTTGATGTCCAGCGCCCGTTCTAAAAGTTTTATTGACACAGTCTGTGATTATTTCGAGATAAAAATGAATTACGATCGACGTTATTTGAAAATCACTGTAAGTGACGACATGGAGAATATTTGCAAACATGTTCCTGAAAGCAACATTCATGATTTACTACAAATCGCAATAACACACGGAGAAATAAAAGCCATAAAAACTTTCTTGTCCCGCAGCCAAGAACGCGCGAGTTTATTACGAGAAACACTCCTGTATTACATTAACCTTAATCAACTTAACCTATTAAAAGCTATTTTTATTGAGAATCTTCCAGGCTTATATCAATCAGATTCTTTCATTTTAGAAGCAGCACTAAATTCATTTACGTACCACCCGGAAACTACTGAATATGTCATTAGAATATTGAAGGCTCTTGAGGCTAGAGATGCAAAATACTCCTTTAAATATCTCGAATACATTGTTAATGACAATATAGGCGTCATCGAAATACTATTGAACAGCGAAGGTGAAATCTTTGATAAGAGTCAAATTTTATATGAAATAGTTCGCCGTGGAGCTGTAACATGTTTGAAATATGCACTCGAGAAACATCCTTCCCTAGTAACAAAATCCGAAGTAGAAAAACTTATTAAATCCGACAAGAAAATTAAAAAGACGGTTAAATTAATGCTTGCGGTTCATTCCTGCAAAGGCAAACTTAGCAAAATGATTAAATAAACTAACTTCATCTTTTATTCATTTTGATATATTATTTTTTGCATATTATGCAGTGTTGCCAGTGTTCGAATTTGTGAAATTTGTTCCTGAAAA